>NTHP01000325.1:305937-321926 GCA_003416845.1 Oplegnathus fasciatus
GCAAATAGCTCTGTGTGAGGCTAACAAAATTCACAAATTGTCCTTTTTACACTCAGGTTTTTGTACAGATTAAACAAAGGAGATATAACTCGTTAATTAGTGAGCTTCAGAGGTGCTAGTAGTTGGATTTTGTTACCTTTGGACAGAGCCAGGCTAGCTGTTTCCCCTGTTTCCAGTCTTTATGCTAAGCTAAGCTAACCAGCTGCTGGCTCCAACTTCACATTTATTCTACAGACATGAGAGTGGTATCAATCTTCTTATCGAACTGTCCACAAGAAAACCAGTAAGCTTACTTCCCAAAATGTCGAAATTTTCTTTTAACAGAAGCCACAAAAACACCAAAAAGTAGATGCCTCCATATGAATCGATCAAGCACATTAGGCTACATAAAACGGGAAAAAAGTATCTGGTGTTTCATTGTTTTGATTAAAGATAATGGTTTCTACCCTTGTAGAAACATGCCAGGGTTTACACCCCTTGAGAAATGTTGACTATGCTGAGGCATCACACACAGAAGCAATCTGTATGAACCATGGGTGTTGGTGTTATTGTGCTGCTGCATAAGGAAATCAACTGTCGCTGTGTAATTAACATGCTCCCCTCAGGGCTAATGGCTATTGATTCCTCTCAGACTATTCAACGAAAGACAGCCTGGTCACCTCTGACTAATGATTTAGGAAAAATAAAAATAAAACACATAAAAGACTTGGAGTTACCAAGTCATACTTAGTAAAAAAGTGTCAGATACCCAAATGCCTGTGTGTGGTAACCACTTGTAAATACCTCAGAAATATCAAACAGTATTAAGCCTGTGGACTCTTGCAGTTGATATTAGCCTTTTGCCTCAAGGGTCTCATTTACTTTGTCCCCTGACATGGACACAGGAGTTGAGAAACCAAGTGGCACACAGCTCCCTTCATATTTTTCATCGGCGGCATATCCTCAATATCCCTCCTGCCAGTTCACCAATGAGATGAGAGGAGTGCAAATTGCCCTCCTGAATGCATTGCTTTAATCAGCATGCATCAAGATGCAGATTTAATCTTGGCTTGTGCTTTTAGATGTTTGAGCTCGGCTGTGTAAATTCATCTGAGAGATGAAAAGAAATAGCTGTGGCATAAGAATAACAGTATTTTTAATTACTCAGAATAATATAGGTAATAATTTGTGCATGTCTGAGAGAGATAATGTTGTAAAAACATGTTAAGCTGTTAGAAGAATAGACAGTGGCTTCTATAAATAAGAACATGAACAAATTTTATTATTTTGTGAGGGATTATAAGCACTTGAGACCAAAACAATTAATTTTTTAAAGTCATTTTCTTACATGACTCTGCAAAGGCACACACAAGCACTCCAGCAAGCCTCAGTCCCGGCAGTGTTTTGGGCAGAATTGTCCCATTTTTCACAACACGTGCTGCAACCTCTGTTCAAAGCGAGGCTGTCTGAAAGAGCGGACAGGCTGCAGCGTGGATTTCCCCACCGAGTTCCTCAGCTGCTTGAGGAGCATCCAGAGGAGAAGCAGCATGAGCATCAGGAGTCCGAGGAGCATCCCCACGTACAAGCTCAGGTTCCAGCCCCAGCCCAGTGCCAGGGGCAGCGAGGTGGACGCCACCAGAAATTTTCTGGGGGCAGGCATGGGGTTAGGCAGCAACCCGCCCTGCCCACCTCTTCCAAAAATGCTCTTCTCCCACACTTGGATCTTCTCAGGGGTTGGACAGATGCTGTGCTGTAGCTGTAGGAGCCATTGTTCAAACAAGTATCCAACTGGTTTGGTTATGCTATAGAATTCCCATCTGTTCCCATGGTTTAATCCTCCAGTTGGTCACAAGTGTGTGCTGTCAGTGACAAAGGAAACCTGTTGAGAGTGCGTGCATGGTCTTTGAGCTGTCCATTCTCCTTACATGAAATGGTGGAAGTCTTTCTGCAGCCAGGCTGCGCTGTGCCTCCCCTCTCCTGTTAGACTCCTCGCACAAAGCCAGCCTCCCAATTTATCATAAGAGAGAGAGGTGGGGGGGAGCGAGAGATGCCTTAAACGCCACCGGCTGTCTTTACTTCAATCAAATCACTGATGAATAAGTAGAAAATGTCAATCCTATTCTGTCATTTACTAACTGATAATTATGTGCAGACATGAAAAGGGCAACCTTTGTTTGCCACGCATGTCTTTATATTTTGATCTTGTGTATTCATATTGGATTCAGTATGCCAGTTTTGGGCAAGTGGATTTAACAGTTCGTAGTATCACTTGGAAACTCTGCTAATGCCAAGATTTGATTGAAGAATCTTTAAATTCTCCCTCAATTCTTTGTCTTAGTACTTTCCACATGCTGTCTCTCAAAACCTCTGAGTTTAAAATTTACTTTTCCTTTGTGCATTTCTTGTAATTTATTTCCTTTATATATTAAAATGCTGAACATCTTGTGTGGAAGAAGTCTTACTCATGCCAAGAAAACACATGAGTTCAAGCTGTGTATTGTTTTCAGTGAAGACTAATGAGTAACCTAAAGCCTCCCACTCTTAACCACTTATTACAATCCAACATCCTATTTGCTGTCAAGACTTCAGCCTTTAATGTTCAGCTACAGCTTAGTATTTAAAGCCTCACATGCACCTTAGATCAATAAACCATCACTGGCTTTGTTTTAAAGCCTATCTATTCAGACCCTTGTAAGTCAGAGGGTTTGTTTTCCAGACCCCCAAACACTGCACCACCATTTTGTTAGTTCAAATTTAAGTTTCTAACTCCTTGTGTATCCGAGGAAACCTTGCAAGGACCAAAACTGGTCCTCTGCTGCCCCCATGAGTCCAGTGTGACCATAAAGATGTAGAAATGAAGTCTTACTTTAAATGCATTTTATTTACAAGAGCCATATTTTACAGTGCAGAAGGTGCTTTGAAAAGCTGTACACTTCCAAGGCACCAATGTAATGAGACAGCTGACTCCATGACAGACAAATACACTTTAATCTGCATCCATGAGGTCAAATAGTTAAAGGTTACACCTCAGGGTGAACCAGCAACAGCTACTGAGATCAACTCAACCCTTAAAAAAAGTTGAAAAGGCCAGAATTAAGGTTTTGAGTACATTCACAGGTCTATTGGAAGTTTGACACTGTAGATCAAAGCAGAATGTTTACAGAGTGGTGATAGGACCTCTACATTTTGTCTGAGATTAAAAGTCAAACCATTAAAACTGCTTGATTAACCAACACAACTGTAGCATCTGGTATGAATGTCAGGATTGAGTATATAAAAATATTAAAAACTCTAAACATCTAGCTCTACTCCAAGAAGAGCAGGCCATCTTATTTGAAATTGTGGCACACATCATTTAAAAAAAAAATATTGACTGACAAGGGTACAACTCTACATGGACAAGGTGACGGGGAGAAGTCAGTTCAGCAGCAATTCAGTTGGAGGGGTGATGAGGGAAACTTCAGAGTACCTGGAAAAGAAAGTGTTTTAGATCATTAAGCCAGACTGTATTTGTTACATGAAGTGACCCCAAAGCTACAGATAATGAAAAGTCATGCAAAGTCAGTTTGGAAAAAACTGAAAACCTGCTTTACAGTCAAAGTCATTAGCAGTCTACTTACTTGGGGCCCTTGTACTTCTCCCGGACAGACTGCTGTGCATGCTGAGCAGCATTGAGGTAAATTCGGTGCAGATCCTCAATGCATGGCATCAGATCTTCCAGAGAGTAGCCTGTCATCTCCGTCAAGGACTTGGGCTGAGGAGGAGACAACTGAGTCATTTTGCTTGTCTGCATATCAGAGGCCGACAGTTTCCCCACTAAGGGGACACTGGACTGGCTTACAACTGTCTTTAACAGGCTTGCACAAACATCCTCAGGAGATAAATTAAACACAAGTTTGACTTCAGTACTTAAGATTTAAAAGGTAAAATGCAAGAGCTCTACTATTAAACCTCAAACTTACCCATGAGCCACCAGTCACTGTGTTGTTGGCCAGGGCATAGGCTGCAGCAGCTGTCTGCGATGGTAGGTACTTCAAGCAGGGATCTGAATCAACCAGACTGAGCTCCCCAAGGTACTGAGAAAATAAAAGGAAAAATATAAAGACTTAGCTTCATGCAGTTTATGTAGATAAATTACACCAGAGATTCTTTGGAGACCAATTTTATGGACCGATCTTTGCTGTGTTGGCTATAAAATGCTTTGATAAAGTGTCCGAACAGCATAGCCAAATGTATAAAAATGCTTTGTAATATTTGCTGCAAGCTCACCATTGCCAGGCTCTCCACCTGTTTGTTAACTGGCTGATGGAGGATGTAGTGGGTGAGAAACTGGTTGATGGTTGGTGCTGCCAGATCAAAGGAGAGCACTTTAAGCACCAGATGCTCCATTCTTAACACTTGCTTCTTAGTGTAGGTGTCATCTGTGATGTAAACAAACTCAGCCACCTCAGGGGGGTAGATCTCTTCAAATTTCCTGCATTAAAACATTTAAATAGTCAGATTACATAGAAGGAATTGCAAGTCTTTAACATAGTTTCATATTGGTTTAGTCTGTTTAAACGACTAATGATTTATACGTACGAAGCCAACAGCATGGCAGCAGTCCCAACCAGCTGAAGCTTCCCCCTCAGGACAGACATGGAGGAGAGGAAGCGATCGATGTAGTTTACAGCCAGATAAAGGGTCTCATTCTGGAGTTTGTACTCTTCTCCGACCTCGACCAGCCAGTCAACCAGGATGGCCCTCATGCTGTTTGTGATGTCAGGTTGCTTCTTCATGTAGCCTGCTTTAGGTCTGGTTTTTACCTGTGGAGCAACACAAGTGTGCTATTTAAGTTCATATACTTTGAATACTTCACTGCATTTCTAGAAAGGCCTCGTGGCAAGCACATTATATCCCACAAGACAGCTGGAAGAATCGCGGGAGAGATGCACTTTAACTTTATACTACAAAGTAATTTCTCACCTCCATTTCCCTCAGGTACGTGTGGATTTCGGCAGCATATTCTGGGACCTCATTTACATCAACTGGTTTCTCCTCCCCCTCAACCACAGACATGTCCATGGGAGAGTCTAAACAAAGAAAAAAGCTTAACATTTAGTGCAGGGAAAATCTCAACTTAGACACGGGATGCAACTAAATTTGATCATCAACTACAGTTTCTATAAATTAGATTGTGATGGCAAATTTGAGAAATGATCAAAAATGTTGTATTGTATTTACAACCCACCAAAACTGACATCCATTGCCGATTGAATATCAATGGTGGCCAGGGGCTGTCGGAGCCGTGCCACAGTATTGTCGATTGTGAGGGGAGACTCTTCAGGGATGGACTTCGCTTTGACAGCTCCGACCACCTGTAGTGGCTTCTTAGTGCTGGCGCCATCGGGCTCATCCACATGGATCTGGAACGCAGGCTGCTTGGTGGAGGGCTTCTCATAACAGCTTTTGCCAAAATCTTCTTTACAGGACAGGGACTGTGTGGACTCCTAGGAGCAGGGAATCAAAGTCAGTTCAGATCTTTATTGTCCAGTGAGGGGAAATGCTTAAGACAGCATAAAAACGAGGCAACTGATAACATTAAGTTTTTGTGCTATACACAAACTACAATTAAAAGGTTCATGTGATTGAAACAAAGAAGCTGCAACAAAAAGCTAGGGGACAGAGCAAAGTGGTAGCTTGTGTGGGGATCCAAGAGACTGTTTATTTTGTATTAAGAGGGGAGCAATTATTGCACAAGAGAAAATTAAAAATCATCAGTTGCACTCGATTTTCAGAAACCTGCATCTTAAGATGTCAGAGCACTTGTGTTTGATGCAAAACCCACATTTGTTACTCTCTAGAGAAGGCGGGAGGAGCCTTCACACACACACACGATTTAATAGATTAAATATACACATCACAAGACAAGTGTGGGCTGTCTAAAGCTGCTGAATACAGCAGTAAAATGTATATAAAGTGAAGCACTAATGGTGATATTAAAATGGCGGACAACCTGGGTAACAGATGTAGCCATAGCTGCATTTAAATACATCTGCAAGTTTGTAAAATACATTTTAAAAAGCAGGTTAAAGCTATTAGTAAAGCCCGACATGAGTGCAATACTAACTGGCAAGATGATAGCTGAAATATTGCCTCCAAAACCTACAATGGCTTCCCAGTCATCATTAGCGAACACTAGCTCGAGCTAGGCGAGCTATTTAGCATCGTTGCCCAGTCTAACCTGCTTTGTGCCGCGCTGGTTCTGGGCTTTGCTCCGCTGGTTGTTCTGCAGGGCTCCCAGGACGGTTCTGTTGGCGGCTTGTTTCGGCGGGTGGTTCTCCTGGTTCTCGTTTGCAGCCGCTCGGGGTTTGAGCGAGCCTCTCAGTCTTGACAGCATATTTTCTTGGTTGTGATGCTCGCTAGCCGCGCTTCCCTGTCCTCTGTTAGCTCCCGACATGTTTCCCCTCAAACAAAAACCTGACTCTGTTTGCTTATACCAAGATACTACAGCTGCTGTGCGCTCTTGTACGTGAAAAAAAATATATCAAAATGTGAGTTTAGCTTCAAAAGATCGCGTATGGAAAGTTATATCGAGGCTAGCATTAGCTGCTACCTTGCTCGGAAAGGTTAAAGAATCGCTCACAATCAAAACTAAACTGTTGAGATGGCAACGACACTCGGAACTGCAGTGCTAAAAACAAAGCAGACACAAACAAAACGCACAGTTGGCGGTGAAATATCTACAAAAGTGATAAAATGTGTTTTTAAGTCGCCATACTCGCGAGTTCCGAGACTATTACCAACCTTGAAAGCAGCCAGCTAGCCTCGGTCCATTTACCCAGAAACATGCAGAGATGTTGCTTTCTCTCAGTTCAAGTAGCCCGCGAGGATTGAAACGGACCAATCACAGGCCGCACAGGTAGTGACGTAGTTCATGTACGGGAGCCGACACGGTACAATGTTCGCTTGATTACAAATTCAAAACCGGTTTGACGCATTTGAACGTAAAAGTCGCCTATGGACAAACGTTATAGGCGTAACAGCTGTGGGATAATGCAGACAACACAAAGACTTATTGACCAGACTGATTATTATTGTTATTTAATTAAGGAATTTGGGTTATTTGTTGGTTATTTGGCTCATGATGGCCACCAAACACCCACTTTTTCATCTTTTGACAGGTGAAAGAAGATTTCAGATCCTTTCCTTTACTTCAGAGGTGGAAAGTAACAAAGTATATTTACTCAAGTACTTGAGGTACTTGTACTTTACTTGAGTATTTCCATTTTATGCTACTTTATATTTCTACTACACTACATTTCAGAGGGAAATATTATACTTTTTACTTTACTACATTTGTCTGTCAGCTTTAGTTACTAGTTACTTTTAGATTATCAATACAACATATATTAATAATATATATCAACTAATAAATTAGGATGTATGATTATAGCTGAAGCTACCCAGCAGGATATAAAGTAATTAAAATTAACTCCACTTTTACCAGCTACAACATTAAAGTGATATACACATTAATGCATCAATAATTATAATCAAATAATATAATGAGTGTTACTTGTAACGGAGTATTTCCTCACTTTAGTATTGCTACTTTTATTTAGGTCAAATATCTAAGTACTTCTACCTCTGCCTTACTTTAGTAAAAGTAATCAATACCACAACATATAAATACTTCATTACAAATTAAAGTTCTGTATTCAAAATGTTACTTAAAGGTACCGAAGTATTATCAGCTAAATATATCAGAAGTGCTCATTATACAGCATAATGGCCCCTGTTGGTGCTATTTTATTATATATTATATTATTTGATTATTTGTACTTACTACTATGCATTAGCATGTAGGCAGATTTTCAGTGTTGTAGTTGGTTCAGGTGGGGCCAATTTTAACCACTTTATATACTGTTGGGTGGTATTCTTTAACACTGCATCATACTTCATAAACTGATAAACTACAGCTGTCAAATAAAGTAAAATGTACAATATTTTCCTCCAAAATATACTGAAGTAAAAGTATAAAGTAGCATAAAATGGAAATACTCAGGTGAGGTACAAGTGCCTCAAAACTGTACTTACTTTGGTAAGTTAAGTAAATGTACTTTGCACCACTGTCTACTGCTGAAATTGACTTACAGTGCACCTTCTTTTTGGTACTTGGTGTTCCTAAATTCAAATAAATGTAAAGAAGATAGAAATATTAGGAAGAAACAAGTACGGTAATTGATTTATTGACTTATCAATTTACCAATCAAGTGATTGCAGACGTAATAATTGAATGAATGAGACTTGAGCGTGTTGTGTGTAAAAAATATTCAACATTCACACATGAGAGAAGAATTTCATATTATTAGACGTATTTGTTCACTATACTTTCCATCAGCCCCTTGAATGATGAATCTTACAATGGTTACAAATAAGCTTCATATTTTATTTCAAGAGGGAAAGTCGTATGATAATTATGATATAAAAACATACATCTGTTGTGCTTTTAAATGGCTTATATTTGGTCACTGAAATGTCAAACCTCAACCAAAGCTTAGCCACTAAGAAAAAGAGGAACCTGCACTATCCCGGCAACCTTGTAGTGTTTTATTAATCACCACCCTTGTTTTTAGATGCTATCAACAAACATAAATAAATATTAAAATATTGTACACCATAGTTAGGACAAATAGCATCTAAATGACAGCATGACAACATGACACTGACACTATAGTATAGGAACTATAATAAAACAAAGCTTTTGTATTTACAATACAAAAATAGCACAAATAAAGACCATCAAAGACATCTAAATAAATGCCCTCTGATCTACATAACATCATACCTCATCGAAAAAGTTTAACAGAGAATTTAAGTCATAATTATCGAGTATCTCCAGCAATGAGGAGACCTTGGTTTTCACATTCTGGCCTTTGAACTTGAATTTGTCGATGAAGAGGTCTGTGATCATTCCTACAGGAAAGAAAAAGAAAAATATTCGTTACCACCAGCCAACAAGCTCTACTTCATCATGGAAGGCTCATATATCAATGTAAAAAATAGCAAAAGATACATGAAAAGGAGGAAGGACAATCAGTTAACTTAAAGTGTCTCTGGATAAGAGAGTCAGTGAAATGATAATGCTGCACCATAAAGTCTCTCGAGGTGCGCCGGCTGCTTCTTGTACTCCTCGAGGAGATTGGCCGACTCATCCAAGATGTTGCGATACTCTGGGATGAGGAAGTCAGCGTTCCCCTCATGAACCTGAAGCTCCTACCAATCAGAGAAATCAGAGAGGAATGTAGGCATTTCCCAAAGAGCCCTGAGAGAATGGGTGACAACTTGCAGCATTTAACCAAAGGTGGGCTTGTGGACATACACAGTGAATGTATTGAAACAGCTTCAGGTGATTATTTCCTGTAAGACGACACATTTAATCAATACTTACTTTAAGTGCATCGATGAGCTGAACTTTTCTAGCCAACAACAACTGGTACTCCAGCTTTGGGTGTATCATCTTCAGTGTGTGGCTCACAGAGTCATCATTGATATCTGGAAGATCGAAGAAAGCTAGTTTAACAGGATTTAATTTACTAGAGAGTATTCCCTGCAAAAAAGAAAGACACTGAAAATGAGTAATAATACACCTACCGTATGAAATGTTCAGATTGATTTTCCTCTTGGTAGCTTCTTTAGAGAGAACATCACTCAGTATGGAGATGGTAGAGATGTTGTCTGACCTGAAGTGACCCTCCCCTTTGCTAAAATTACAAATTTAGAAAAAAAAAACATGTTTTATTCCAAGCAGATTATAACACAAATGCCAACTGAAAGTTTTAAATGATATAAATAAAACATCTCTAGGGGCATCGGACAGAATATGAAATTTTATAAACCCTGTCAGTTATCTCATAATTTCTACAGATTTAGATGCAATCCCAGAATCCCATTGTCACAAGAACGGTTTCTCTCCAACCCCAACTGACACGGACTCTTGACTTTTAAAGTATTTCTTTTCTTTTCTCTTTTTTTTTATTTATTTTGATCATTACCACAAGACCAAGGCAAATTCCTTGTATGTGAAAACCTTCTTGGCAATAAACCTGTTCTGATTCTGAGAAGAGCCTTTCCACTGAGTGCGAGAATTTACCAGTACGTGGCTTCAAGCTGTGTCCCAAGAAAAGTGTTATGGAAATAGAAAGTGATGCTCTCTCCTGCTGGTGTTTTCTCGGGCACCTCTGGCAAACAGAAGACCACCCAGGAGTGGATCTCAGCAAAACTGAACTGTCCCACCAGACTGAGCCTGTTCATGGGCCTGTATGACAGACAGAGAGACAAAGATATTTTGTAAGGTCAAAATCAAACTAATAGTTGATACCATACAGCTATTAACTTACATGGCACTAGAAAATAAAAAATAATTTTGATGACAGTTGAATCAAAACAAAACAGTTCTCAGCAACCTCTGCGAATTCAGTATTAAAGGACTCTTTTAAAGATAGAGCTCGACTAAGGTAGTTTTTACACCTATAGTTCGTTTGCTCTGGTCCAAATCAGTTGATGAGTTTGAAAACGTGGAGCGCCTTCCCCTTGGTTTGGTTTCTTTTCACGCAGAGAAAAATCCAAGCGAACCGAAATGCATCACTACAAACCACATGAGAACGTTCACTCTGCTTATTGGTCAGATGTGTCTGGGGCGGGAGCAAGAAAGTAAATACAGGAAGAAGGTCCTGTGTTCTGGACTAGTGCATATTTCTGTGAGAGAAACATTGCTATGCAATTTAATATGGGGAAACTGCTAGCTGCTATTACTTGAAATAGTTTGCGTGCTCTGCCGCATCCCAGAATGCAAAGCACACCTGGCTACAGCAGCTGTTTAGCTCAAACTTGCAGAGTATACTTGGTAGTTGGGTCAGATCACGTTCCCACCACAAATGAACCACTCCAGAGTTCGTTTGGGACCGGACAGAGACCACCTCCTCCAAAGGGTCTTGGTGCCATTGTTTTGGCCCGCACCTGTGTGCAATTACTGTACTTACACCTGTCCAAATGAATCGCACCAAGGGGAAAACGAGCCAGAGTCCAATTTAACCGGACTAAAGAGCACAGGTGTGGAAACACCCTAAGATAACTGGTCCAGCATTTGGCGTGAGACATTTTCTTTAATAAAATGTAACATTTAAATACTATACTATTATTAGTATAACTTCATGTTGTACTGTCTGTTTTAGTTATAATGCCTATTATCCGTCCAAATCCAAGTCCAAATCCACCATTCCAGTAACATAATAATCAGACTGAATTGTCTTTCCATTTCATTTCACTCATGCAGAACAAATCTGATGTGGGCAGCCATTCAGAAGTCTGAAAACAAAATTGAAATTCCATTAAAAAAATTTGTTTTAGGCTTTACCTCTCTTGGTCAATGCTGTGTGTCCGCTGGTGGAGGGAGAGTGGTTTGATCTGGTACTGGCGGACCTGGCATGTCTTGGGTTGAAGTCTGGGGGTAATGTAAGCCTGCAGGGTCCCATACTGTCCCTCGATGGACCTCACCTAGGACGACATTTATTACAGATGAAACACATTATTTTTCTGCAGTGCATCATCACATAGTTTTACAATTATATAATCCTACGGGAATGTTTCTACTTTGGGTAAAGTGATTGATGCACACAGCTGAGTACTGTGACATCAAATCATCCATAATTACACAAAGGAAGGCCCGCTATCGTGTTGTAGCTTTTCATGAAAGAAGTAGGAGTAACAAAATGCCACAAGTTTTGATGCAAGTGTTACCTTGAGCTCAAGTCTGGTAGTGTTAGCCTGACATCTGTACGTGGCCAGGAGGAAGTTCCCATTAGGCTGCTGGAAACAGAATAAGAGAGTCAAGCCTCTGGGAGCAGCAGCAGGTTCATGACTTTATTGTACAGTATGTTAGTCCTGTGTCGAAAGAGTTTACACACCTCTGAATCACATTCACTGAAACTGACAACAGCTGAGTTCTTATCCACATCCAGCAGGTCTATGGGGACGTCACTCTGCAGAGGAGATTCATCTTTAAGTTACATTCTGCATGTTTATGTCAGCAGAGGACACACAAGTTTTACTGTCATCAGAGATCGTAACCACAGGAATTCATTAATGAGCAGACCTGGAGCAGTAGATTGTCGATGGCAGTCTGCACCTCAAGGGTGAGGCTGTAGCTGGCATCGTCCTGGCAGAGGGTGAACTTGTCGTTGATGCTGAAGACAGGCACAGCAGAGACGGCTGTGCTCGACTGAGAGGTCTGCTGGTAATGCTCACGGCCCTGCAGGACTTTGACCTGCAGCTGCTCCAGCTCTGCCCTGGACGGGAACAACATGATTTGTTTTGAAATCGTACTTGAACCATAGCATAGTAAGTCAAACACGTCAAAGGCACAAGAGCATACTGTATAATGAGAAATAAAGGATGCTGATACCTGAGGGCTTCTACTTTGGACTGGGTCTCCTTACTCATCCTGACCTCGTCTCCGGGGCCGGCCTCAGCCTTCTGGGGCTCGGTGGTCAAACCAGTCACCCACCCTGAGAGAGGTGATGACAGTAATGCAGACCTCCTTCTACTACTTCACATTTTAACATTAACTGTTGGGTTTTAAGTCACCCTTGCTACATGTCAGACAGTACAAGAAATTACTGCTGATCTCACTAGGCGCACTGTTTTGAAGTCTTTTATCCAACCTGTGTAAGTGGCAGTCAAGACCTCATCATAAGACTCCTTCCCCACGCAGCCACCCTGGATGGAAGTCACGCTCTCTGACAACACCTGAAGTCAGGAAAGACAAGAAACTTTGGCCATCAGTGATCCGTATAAATCATGTAATACAAAAAATGACAATGGATTTGGGCATCTAAGAAAAGGCCAGCAAGGTGTAAATGCACAGGGAAAGATATAACTAACACTAGTTAATCTTAGAAATATTTAAGTCATTATTTCATCATAATTTTCAGGGACACTAACTTGAATAGATCTGGGTATGAAAAACCAATTGACAGACATACAGGACTGGCTTTTCTAAAATGAAGCTGAACAGTATGAATGCAGCGTAGCATGGCTGCATGATACTGACAAAAGAAAATAAATCATTGTTTGAATCTGTGGCTAAACATTACAATATATTCAATATATTAGGTGTAATATGAGTGTTTTTCTACACAATATGGTTCCTCAGCATTTGGGATGGAAATTGAAGTGAGTAAATTCTCCATATTTGATGAGTTGTTCGACGTATCAACTCACATGCTCAAAGCGTAACGTGGGCTCACTGGTGCTGTCGAAACCATAGACCTCAACCGTCCCATCATCCCTGCCCACCAGGATGTCATTCACTCCATCTCCAATAATGTCATAAGTGTCAATGCACAGAATTCCTGGTGGGAGAACAGAAAAGTGTAAATCTAATACGTTGGAACATCCCAAAAACAGTGACAGTTTGCAAAAGACGATAAATTGTTCACTGTTATGGTTTCCCAACCTCCTGCAAGGTAATATTCATATGCTGCGGGAAATGGTTGGTATTAATCTAACATACTGTATTAGTGATTTTCATTTAATTTTCTAAAACATACAAAACCTTGGTATGGTCATGTAAACAACATACCTCCTTTCTTTTTGTCATTGTCAATCTCCCATTTGGTCGCAGCCGAGTGCTCACCGATCTGGACCAATCCTATTTTGCCATCTGTAGTTCCATAGAGGATTTCCTCTCCTGCAAAGAAAATCATTGACGTTATGTTATATCTGTTCCGTATAAAGCACTCTTACGTTTTATTGTTCCAGTACACAGCATACAGAGAGGTTAACTTGCCTCCATCTTTGTTGTACAGTTCCAAGACAGATGGAGGGCCGGGGACTTCAATGTCATAGGCGAGCTCGGACCCCTACAGAATAAAAAAAAGACACATAGAATAATAAATGTAATCTAATTGTTTGAGGTAGAACAACTTAGTGTATCAAAATCAGAGCAGTAAATTTAATCCTGGTCTACCTGCAAGACTCTGAGAACCCGATCTTGGCATGCCAGGACTGGGACAAGGCGAGTCAGGTTTTCTGAGGACAAACATGTGATATCATTGATTTTGTCTCCAGAGAGGTAGTAGTCTTGGTCCTTGCAGTCACAGTAGTGGTTGTAGATGTAACTTGCACACACAAAAAGGTCAGCGCCTGAGACATGCCTGGGAAATAAGATAAACAACATCACTAAATACAGTGAAAATCACACAGTTCTGCATGAGTCAGTCAAGCAGTGTAAGACAATCAAAAAGAGGAGGAGTGGTTCCTACATGGCGTTAATGCTCTCAGTGAGGTTGGCTTCAAAGGTGAGGAACTGTTTGCCCTTCTTGGTGAATCCTCGGACCTGAGAACCAGAACAGACAAAGATCTTCTCCTGTGGAGTTCCCACAGCTCCTCCAAGGTCCATTCTGGCTATTTTCTGCCCTGGAAGTGTTTTGAACACGGGCTGAAACAGAGTCAAATTTCTCGCCATTAGAAACTGAAATTCAGCACATTAAGATCCAACTGAATATATGATAATGAAAGAAAATTCTTAACCCGGGACACACACCACTGCTTCTCCTTTCTTCATCCCAAAACATGTCAGTATTCCATCGTGATCAGCGACAGCAACCTGAAGTAAAGAGACGACAACCAAGAACCAGGATGCTGTAGTATGAAATACAACACACTGCTACAAACTCTAATAAGTCTAGGTTAATGGTTAGGCACGGCATTGTTCTGACAGATTAACAATACCTTCTGGGTTGCCTTTTTTCCCAATGCTGGAAGCAGCTTCATAGTTTTCTGTGATGTCACGCCAACCTGCGAGGACAAAGCAGAGGCAATTATATTATAACAAAAACTGACAGAGGAAAAAAAGTTACTGGAGAAAAACGTCATGAATCGACAGTCATTACCGCAAGTCATTACAATGAGAAACTTTCTCGAAATAATGAGTATCTCAAAATAATGACTTACTTATCTCAAAATAATGACTTATGTCAGCTTCTCATTATTTTGAGATAATAACTCATTATTTTGAGAAAGTTTCTCATTATTTCGAGAAAGTAAGTCATTATTTCGATAACGTTTCTCATTATTTTGAGATACTAAGTCATTATTTTGAGATACTAATGTTAAGTCATTATTTTGAGATACTAACGTTAAGTCATTATTTTGAGAAAGTTTCTCATTATTTTGAGAAACTAACTGTAATGACTTACAGGATCTTTTTTTCCATCACATTGGCGGAAATGGGCTTCCATACATAATAAAGGAGAAACATAACGTTAAACCAAATTAACCACCGACTGTACTTGGTGTTACCTGAATGTAATCAACTCGGTTTAGGTGGATCTCCATCTTCTTTCTCCGCTGGGTGTTTTATCTTAGAGGGGAAAAGTACGGTGCAAATCTTCCACGTAGGTTGTCCAGTCTTAAAACTGCAGGGATCATTAGTTGCAGTCCACCTCAGTCATATCCCGTCCACAGCATGTTGGTAAAACTTCTGTCTGAATTACACGACGATAATAACGGTGAAGAGAGACTGGGATTAAGTATCTAAGGCAAAGAGATTAGCTCGACGTGCTAACGTTAGCTAGCAGGCTAATTGGCTGACACGATTTATTCGCACGCCAACTGTCCGCCGTGGTGAAGATATTTTATCTTTAACAAGATCTACTGAGCGACATAACAACGGCTGGAGAAACTCACTGTCTGTTCATGTTGTGATACGGAACTGAACTCCCCTTTTAACGCGAATATTGGCCATAAACTCTCCGTGCAACACTTCAGAGCCTAATGCAGTGCCCGTCGCCCATGGCAACGCTGCAGCCGTAACAAGCTGTGAAACCATTGGATGAGACTGACTGTCAGAAATTGAAGCTGCGTCCTGATTGGTTGACTCGCAAAGCTCTGAAGGTGTCCAGTGTTTGTTTTCCAGTGATACTGTAAGAGTTTATCTGTCCACATATTTGGACAAATTGTATTTT
>NTHP01000325.1:334114-373136 GCA_003416845.1 Oplegnathus fasciatus
AAAAAAAAAAAAGCCACGTCATGAAGCAACACTGATAAGTCACACCATCAGGAGTCACTACTAACTACTTGTTAGTTGTGGTTGCATCACAAACCTCCCTTGGGCTGCAACTAATGGTTGTTTTCCTCATGGATTAATCAGCTGATTATGCATTTGTCAGGAAATATTGGGAGAATGCCCAACCAGAATTTCCCAAAGCCCAAGGCGACATATTCAAAGTGATTGTTGTCCGACAAACAGTCCAAATCCCAAAGATAATCCATTGAGTCTATACATATAGTATGTATATGACAAAGAGAAGCACCAACTCCTCACATTTAAGAAGCTGTAATGTTTGGCTTAAAGAAATACTGAAACAATTAATGGTCATAAAAATTCATTCATTCATTCATTCATTCATTCATTCACCAAATAGACTGATCTATTAATCATTTCCACTCTGACCTCCCAGTGGTCCCAGTGGTCCCAGAGGTCAGCTGTTAGTGGGATCTTACCTTTAAAACTTTTATCACTGGTGTTGTTTTTTTTAGTAGTAACGTTGTAACTGACTCTGGAGATTTATCACTGTTGTTGTTTATATATTAATTTAGCTGAGCAAACCAGGAAGACATGCTGGCTGTTAAAAGTGAAACAGCTCGTCTCAATGAAACTAACCTTCAAAGGAAAAGCAACAAAGGAACTAAATTGTGTTTATAATTTGCTCTAGCTAGTCGAAGTGGAAGATGTAGCCACACTAGCACACCTAGCCTTCGCTTGTTTGATAAGTAATGACTCCTTTATTAGACGGAGGACCGATGAAAATGAAAAAACTAACGCGCCACTGTTCATCAAAGTGAATCACACCTGATCGACATTTATAAATAATCAGTGCAGACTTCTGTCGGTGGTTTATTGATGCTAACGTGACGGCAGCTAACGTTAGCAGCAGGTGGCTCTCTAGAATATTCTGTTACCATCGTTACTAGCATGTGAGCTAAAGCCTCCGCTAGCTTCCTTGTCTTCCGCTAGCTCGTGAATTTATGTTACCGTGGTTACACTGGCTAACGTTAGCTGCCCCGGCTGTTTACAGCAGCTCGTACAGAATGAAAAACTCCTGGTTCATTATATATATTTAGCAGTAATAAAGCTGATAGCTTACCAGTGTTACAGCGTCGATCTATTACGTTGCGTGCTAGGTTAAAAGTGACAGGCTGCTGGTCACCACACTGAAGCAAGTAAATGATCAGCTGACCTTCTGAAGCAAGGGAACGACTTCTCGCGATATTTTAGAAGGAGACTTCCTGGATCACAGGCTACACTTCCCTCTAGTGGTGAGAACGTGAAATGCAGCATGGCCTGCTCATTGATTTAATTGTGACATAGCATGGAAAATTAATGTGACAATAAAATGCACTCAAAGTAAAATAAAAAACATCATATTTTACATTTCATAATGACTCCGTGGATTTGATGCCATAAAAAAACTACATCATAGTTAAAGTTCAACTTGTATATTGTCATATGCACAAAAATTACAGTGGAGCAGGCAATGAAATTCTTATATCTCAGGCTCCATCCAACAGAGCTCTTCAAAATCACATAAGTGGAACAAAATATAATTAGAATCTAAGACTTACAATAGTGCAGCAGCTAAAATATAGGAATATAATATAATATATTATCTAATAAAATATAATACTGTGGTAGAAAGGTGACAACCGGAGTTAGCCAGGTGGGTAATAGTAAAATGTATAAACCGTAATGTAAACAGCTTGTACAGCAATATACTAAATGTATATACATAATGAGAACAGGTTGTAGACAGGTATGCAGATACTGTGATGGATAAACAGCTTATAAACAGGTAGTAATAAATATACTGAAATGTAAACTGGTGTAAATAATAAGTAATCAGGTGAGTAAGCAGGTGGAGGCAGTGCAGTAGAATATTTATATACAGTACCAGTATAAGTAGAAGTATTGCAGTAGTATTGCAGTAGTAAAGTGTAAAGTGACATATACCAAACCATCTAATGTACTGACAAGTGATACAAATTAGAGTTTAATATACAGTTGCACAAGAACATGTAAATACTGTGTGTTATTGTCACATGTAAATCCAAGCAGGCTGTATACAGTACTGGGCGTGGATATAAACATGTACATGCACATACTGCACATAAACTACTGTATGTATATAAAGTAACTTCTTACTTGTCCTCTATTTACTCCAGCACTCTCTACACCTTTGCACCGTTTGCAACCCTGTAGACACAGTTTACAGTAACAGTTTGACTTGTATATAGACATTTGTTATTTTTATGTAAGCTATATATGTATCTATTCTTTTCACCTATACTTGCATGCACATAATGGCTGTTTGCTTATCTCTGTTTAGCTTGGCTGACGTTGTTTTAACTATATGGCTGTGTGTATCTTCCTGCACAGTCTTGGCACTGTGTGTAAGAGCACCTTGAAAACAGAGTCAAATTCCTTATATACCTAAACATAGAGCTGATTCTAAATCTGATTAATAAGGTTCGGATGCACTAAATGATTTTACATATGTAATCTATTTCAGTAAATTAATCCTGTATTTAAACAGGTAGTCTCATTTTCAAGCGAGACTTAAGAAAACACATTTACAGAATAAAGACAATTCAGACACACAATAGACAAATTAGTTCCACATTTAGGAAAACTATTACAAGTGGCATTCAGAAGTGTATGAGTATAATGTTTTGTTTAATGCATGTATTGATGTTTTTGTTCTGACTAATTGCAGCAGTTCATATTCTACAAAACTTGACGCTTTTAATTCAATTGGAAAAGTTCAGACTAAAAATGAAAAATAGTGCTGTAATTTTCTGAGACGCCCTTGAAGCCTGAAACAACAGTAAATGAAATCCATTGATTAATAGGCTCAACAGAAGTTGTTGACAACTCCCCACCCCAGTGTATTTGTACATTGTATAAGGGAGGGGGGAGGGCTTTTCTACATCCTGCTGCTTATATGCTGTTCAAAAGAAGGCTATGTGATGGAGGATGCTTGTTTTTTTGTTGGAAAAATGGATCATTTAAAGATACTTAAAAAAGACTCGACACTTCTCGCTGGGATCACAGAACAAGACGGTTAGAAGTGGTCAAAGTCCTCATCAGCTTTACCTCAGATGGTGTTATTGCACTAAAGGCAGTGGCATTGTTAAGATCTACAGAGCTACACTTAGTTAATGTGTTGAGTATCTCGTGGGCATCACATCTGAAGACGCACAGCCCAGTGCGCATGCGCCGAGGTTAACGCCCACATTTTTAGAGAACAAGCTGACTCCTGTTTTTTAGGTTTAGCACTGGATCAAGAACTGCTTGGACGACTCTTAGGATATCTGGTATTCTAATTAGACATTAATAATAGCAGATTATTCGAATATTTGCCTTATTATCTGCTGTTTTTATCCAAATAATCTGCTTTATTGCTCCGTTTAAATGTCATTTCGTAGGCTGCCACAAGAGGGCGCACTCGGCCAGACTAACATGTTCCTGCAGGTGGGCCTATAGCCTGTGTTGGATAATTATTTTAGCTTTAAGTGCACCTTATTTGGTCCCAACATGTTTTAAAATCTTACATCTGACTGCTGCTGTAGCGCATATATCCGCAGATTATTGGCACGAGTGTCGCAGGATGATGTGTTTGCTGGAGATGCCATTTGAAAATATAGGCAGTGTAAGCACTGTAGAATCTAATTATTTCTTTGCAAAACCTAATTAGGCATTAAAAAAGGTTAACGCCAGCGCCTGAAACGTTTTTGTTTAATAATCCCATTACTGACGGCTCATCATGTATAAAATGGTGCAGGAGGACACTAAGTTTCCACTTGTTAAAGGGAATCTCTGAGAAATAGTCGCAGATTTTTTGACACTATCTGCGATTGGAAATTAGGGCTTGTAATTAAACTGCGGAGACTCAGCACAGCGCACAGAGTAAGTAAGGCTGCAGCGCCCTGCCTTGCATGCATTTTCTATGTTTAATTGATGATTCTGCCTGCTGCAAAAACATTGTCACTATTTTCTGTTGTTTTTTTCTTCTTCTTCTTCTTTACAATGTGGTCTAATTTGTAGCTACTCGCCAAACTGTCGCGCACAGTGAGAATAGACCTTGATGATTTTTTAAGCGTCAGCTCCTCTCGGACCATTACCAGTCACTAGAGAGCTCAAGGTGAGAATTTAAATGAGACAACGTTTTCTGCCCGACTTTTAATTTGACCAGGCTGCTGAGGAAGAGCTGTGACATCCTTTGATACCTTTTCAGAAATAAATACACCCTGCACGACTAAAATATATCTTACATTTGTTATTATAGGCTTTTATTTAGTATTATTATGGGAGTGTTAGCCTACAATGATGCCAGAAAAGTCACCAGAGTACCAGAGTCACATCAAGTATCAATGAAGGAATATTAAAGGAACATAACTGACTTCTCTTCTAGTAAAACCTCGTTTTTAGTCTTCTGAAAATGAGCCGTTTTCATTATTTGTTTACTACAGATATTTAGGATGAACATAGATTATAAAACGGTGTGCTAATGTTGATCATTTTATTGAAATAATGAACCTCTTCAGAGGTAAAACATCTCGTTTTCAGGCACTGACACCCGAGCAATTTTGACATTTTCTGCTTCTGTGCAGTAAAAACCTGCATCGGTCAAGTTCTGCAGCAAAGACAGGTTACTGCAGCTTAAAGGATCACATCACTACTAACTCGAGAAATAAAGAGCAAAATATAAATAAAAATTAGCAGTATTATTAAAGGTTATTTATAATAATACCATCAGAAAATAGAAAAAAAATCAAAGTCAGGTGCTGATATTGGTTAAATACTGTGGGCTACTGCAGCTTAACTCGACCTTATTATAATTGAAATATTTAGAACTGCTAAAATACTGCTATTACTACTATAATAACAGGCCTAATAATAACAACAGTATTATATTTTTTCTCTGCGTGAATAAAAAGATGTTCAACCTGCGCGCACTTTCTTCCTGCACTTTCTTTAATCTTTAACGCTTCTGCATCAACAGTTTTCAAGAGACACAAACAAAGAACCGAGAGTGAGTGACAGACCAAAGTGAAAGCTTTCTAAAAGAAATAAACCGTCTTGTGAAGTCAAAGGAATGCGCTTGTAATCGCTCCATCTCGGATCTGTTCGGCCAAAACAAACAGGGTGTGGTAAGGGAGGAAAATCGGGACAAGCGAGGAAGACGACGGGAAGAAAGAAGGGGTTTGATAGGGAGGAAAAGAAGGACACGGTGGATTTCCCCTCAAACTGGTTAAAGAAACAATAAAGCGGGTTATAAACAGACTTCTCTGCCTTTTATGTCTTTGTTGGCGGATCTGAGAAGGCGTTTCACATGAGTCACGAGGCCGCTCACGATTATTTCATGATGGGCTGCAGTGGGAATGAATTCCTGTGATTTATATTGAATATAAAAGGTCTTTGCACACTTTCACAAGTTATATTTTTATTGCTTAATAAATAGTTCATTCTTCTCCGACAATGTACAAAAATATAAAGAAATATTTTAAATACTGGCTCCTTTCAGTTGATGCTCAGCAGAAGCATCTTTTCATTTTTTGTTTTTAGTGAGAGAAAAAAAAAGCAGCTTTTTTCAAAACAGGTCAAAGTTTCTAAAATTGCATTTTACATTCAAACTCTTGAGATTAATATTTTCTACAGGACGGAGGTCAAGGCTCTGATTCTGATATCCTGCATCTCCCTTTATTGCAGCAACCCGCTGGTTAATTTGGTTGTTAACTTCAGTGCCACGTTGAAAGCAACTATTTGAAATATTTTTTGCTTTTTTAGCAGATTAAAACCAGCTTTTTTTAAAAATCAAAATATGTTGATATCTGCCATCCTTTTGTGCAGGAAAGAGACAAAATTGGATGTTGCTTCTGAGAGAAGGTTATTATTATGTGAAGCGTTTGCGGTTCAAGCTAAACAAACATGCTCCCTTGGTTTTATCAGATCATGCATCATTTTCCAAAATGTTTTGAGACACTCACTTGGTCCTCTTCATTACGCTTGTATATGCTGCTGCCATAAATGCCCAAATAACAAAATTCAACATGTTGAATCTGTGTATTTGCCTTGATTTGAGCAAAACATGACACTTTTTTGGGGGGAGATCGTCCATGTGTTCTTGCAGAAGCTGCTTCAGTTTTGCCACTCTAACATGGCTGCAGCGGCAGGCTTTACTCGTGGCCTTTTAGCTTTCCTCAAGAGCCTTTTCCATGCATGGCATCCATTTTATAGAAAAGACTGATTTAAAAAGCTTCTTATCCTACTGCGTTCCCTCCACTTCTTCTTCACTGCGTGCTATTATAGACTCAGAACCCTTTTATATAAATCTATCAGCATCTCTGAGATCTTTCATTTACTCCACACTTGTCTCTGCACGTGTGCGAAGACAAAACCTTCACTGAAATCTTGGTTTTGGTTGATGTAATTATCACTGAAGGGATTTCAGGAAAAAGGAAATGAGCTTTCTGCATGTTTTGGAATACAAACAGTTAAATCTTAATAAAATTAAAATCCCTTAGCAGGAGAAGTGAGCACAAACATGGAGCATTATTTTGTTATTTCAGATGTATTGTCAAGAAAGAGCACCTTTTGTTTCGTTAAAGCAGTTTTGTTTAATTTCATATTTTCAAAATAAAATTACTAAAATATCATGAAGAACAAATGTAATCGAGGCAATAATCTTAGAGGCGATAGGTCTGCGTAAAGGATTTTAATTTTGTCTTTGGTGATAATGACAGCACGTTGTTTTTAAAGGCTGGAGGATGCCCAGTGAGCCTTGAGCCAAACACTATTGACATAGAAAGCAAAGGGGATCCACCAGAAAGCTGACTTTTCTCTTTTTGGGAGTAAAGCTATGTTTGTTTCTGGGTTGAATGGGGGCCTATAATGGCTCTGATGGCATCAGGATTGTCACCACAAATGGTCTGGGCGTTTTGCAAGCCTGTTTGACAGAGCCTATTATGTCATTGGTCACGTCCCTCCACTCCTTGCTCGCTTGGGCTTGAATGGGAGTGAATTAATCAAATGGTTCGAGAGAGATCAGCCAACTTAATGCACTTTGTGTCAAGGTCTACGGTGATCCGAGACCCCCGGCCTCCCTCTACCTGCACTGTGGAGCTGCAACCAGACTGAAAACACAAACATATTCCTGCAGGGACATTTAATGTGGCACTCAAAGCTGAACTGATAATGACCTTTCAATTCACCTTTTAAAATCTCTCCTAAATGATCACTTTAACATTCCTAAAATGACTTGTGGTGTTTTAATAGTGAGTTTACAGTGAAATTACTGTTTATTAAGTGGCTTCCAGTTTCAGAAACAAATATTTTTGTTCTTACATATATATAGTATCCTTATAAATACATTTTATTTTAAATTACTATTGTACTCTTTCATAAGGATACCTTTGTGATGTTACATCTCTGTTATGACTTGAAGGACATCTGAAAACAACATACGACCATATTTATTCTCTGATGAGCAGCTTCTAAATTGCACCCAATTACTGGAATACAGTTAAAAATGTGGCATTTTACGCATGCAATTAACTAATTTAATTCATTCAATGAATGGATGAATTTCTATGAGAGGGTAAAAGTTTTCTGACCAATAAGAGATTTTATTAGATGAAATTAATGTTTGTATTCTATAGGGGATTTTTATATCTGAGGGTTTTTTTTAAATGACTACTGCTGTGGGAAATAGTGTGACACCTATAATTGGATGTCATTCATAATTTGATATTTGTGTGGAAATGGACCCTTATGGACCCCACCTGGACAACAAACAGAGAAGCCACTAAAAAGGGATCTATGTGCGTAATAAAATAATTATTGTATATATAAAATCAAAGCACAGCCACCATCATATTTGTTTTCCAGGAGGGAAAATGGTCCAACTGGTCCAAAGTGAGCGCTGTAACGTTATTGCTTTATCAAACACAATCAAAATGTGAATTAATCAAAGCACTCAGCGTTGGAGCACGTATGCATGAGCATTGTTTGGCTGTAATGGATGGCTTTAAAATTTGACGTTATTATTTCCCGTCATTTCTGGAAACAAATTGAACATTTATTGCATATATATTAAAAATTATACAGTCGTCGAGAGAGGCTGATGTCTCTTTTATTGAGGCGCACCGAGAGGTGAGGTCTCACCGGATCAATTTCCCTGTCTTGTTACTCCCGCAAGAGGATGTTTGGAAAATGCCTGCACCGCTAAATTGATTCAGAAACGAATTCATAACTTGGGGGGTTTAAGCAATTTTGTGGCGCCCAGTTTTTATCCCCTTTCTTTTCTTTTGTGTCGTGTTTTGATTGCTTTAAGCAGCCAAACAAAGTTTTGTACCATTCTGCTTCTCATTGAAACCGGTTTCTTTCTCAGTTCTGCGGCCGTTAGTCCACGTTGGCCTCTTTTTCATTCTCTGCAAAAAAAAAATGCATTTAATACACTGGGTTTTGGGTGGCTTCACAAACATAGCCATTAAGCAGTCACAATGCTTTTATTGTGCACTTGATCTCAAAATAGAGGCTGGTCTGACTGCAGGATCCAGACGAACCTATGGAAAAGGCCTTGTCTTTGTCTGCTTGTACGGAGATGAATGGCCCGTGTCAACCAGATGATTAGTTTGCACTATTAAATTGTCAAAAAGGAAGGATTTTTCCCTAATAGTGGCTTTTCGTGAAGAATTATGGAATTCAGAGTTGTTTGCGACTGCCGGGGAACTTGCAGGGCTTCGCAGGGGCGAGGGCGAAGGTCAGACAGAGTTCTCAGCGTCCAGTGTGGCACAGCAGTCAGAGGGGATGTGGAGACAAATGTAGGCTTATTTCCTACGAGATGGGAGGATTAATCTCTACATTATACCAGATGAAGGATATCCATGCAGTGACACTGTGATTCAACAAGCTGCAGTGGGTTTACAAAATGCGTAAAAAAATCCTGCGTAAATGCGCAACAACGCCAAGAGTGCCACCTCAAAGCCAACCATATGAGCAGGGTATCAAATGATCAACAAATAGCCAATTTTCAGTGACACAACCCAAACTTAACAGGGACTTAAGATCATTTTTTATTTCCAAAACTTAACGTGCTATATTGGTGCACAATTTGCAAACGCATAAAATGTGGCCGGTAGCGCCACATCTCTCCCTACACATGAGCTGTCTTCTGCGCGTCATGACCGCCATACTCCATCCAGGGAACCCCCTTCTTTTCTGCTCAACCTCTATTCTAGTGCCAACGTTTTGTGTTAAATGTTAACAACTTGGCCTGATCCATTTAATCGCCAACAACAAATCTGTGTTGACTCTAACACTCGCCTCCTTTGTGCCCATTATGCGGCTGCCCTCACTTGAAGATTTATGTATTTTTGATATTAAATTCCTTCTGTCATCAAGACTGCTCTCTTGTTGACTTTTCTTGACCTGTCGACCTCGTTCCCCAAACTTTCCCATATTTAACGCGGGACCCGCCGCCTCAACCCCCTCCAACTTCTTCTGCTCTACCACAGCTGAATGCTGTGTGGCTCCTTTTGTTGGCATGTGCTGTTTGCACTGTTCTTGAACTTCAGTGTGCTGCCCTGTCCCCATCCTGTACTTTGAACCCTGCGGAACAATATTCCCTTGAAAATAACGCCTTATTGTTCACAAACTCAGTGGCTTCATTATATGGCAACTTTCTGTATCTCCAGTCTTTATATTACTGCGCAACTGCTAATGGCTGCCACGACATCATATTTTGGTCAGTGTGAAGAAATATCAGGTGGTTCTTAATGTTCCCTAAGCTGCAGCTTTCAAATCAACACTATACAACCTTCACTTGATTCCTGCGCTTCAGTCACAATCTGCATTCATCCAGTGTTGACGCACAGTGACGGATGCCATACCATACCTTTGCCATATATGACGTCCATGTCGCCTATACAAGCCTCCCTCTGCTGCCCAGCTTGCTAATTAGTTAAACAAACGTTCATACTAATGATCCCACTGGCCTGGTGAGCTCTGGGGTTTTTGTTCGCCGACTTTGCCCCAGCTTTTCCTGCTGGAAACTTGGCCCCGCTGACCCGAGCTATCACGGCGCTGTGGAGACGGCTGGACCGCCCTGTCCGGAGTCCAACCCCCCAGGGGCCAAAGGGCAGCGTCCAAGGCCCGGGAATGCCACCACCAGCTGCTAGCGGTGACACCATTTACAAAAGGGGGCTTGGTGAGCAATCCTTCTGTGGGTTGTCAGTGTTGTGACAGTGCTGGCTTGACATTTATTTACTCTCTCATAGGACCAAAAACTGCCGGTTTGGTTTAAGCAGGAAGCCACCGAGTTTAGTTCGCTTCCAAAGCCACTGAGCTGCTGTTTGGTACCTCTTTCTAATTAGGCTCCGTTTATAAGGGTTTATAAACTGTAATGCTTCATTATTGGTCATGACATCGTCAAATAATGCTTTGTAGATCAGTTATAAGCTATTAATAAGAACAAATTGTGTGTTGGAAGGTTTTGAAAACTCTCTTTGACTGCTTGACCACTTATTTCTAGAACACTTATTAACATTTATAAATGCATTATTAGCCTACCAAACAGAAAGTATAAACACAGCATGGCAACCCCAAATTAGTTCTTATTTATGGCTTATAACTGATCTATGAAACATTAGCAGCATTACCAGATAATTTATTAACCATTAACTACCCAACATTGTAATAATGCTTAAGTCACCTTTCTGTCTCTTGTGTATAAATGTTGGGAATCCATTAATAAATGCTCATGGGTTTCTCACTTTCTAATAAGCCATCGATTTGGTAGTTTAAAATGTCAATAAGTCATTAATAAAAGGTTTTAATCATCAAATCTGCAGTTGTTAAGTGTTATAAAGAGATTAATAAGAGGTTCAGGCTGGTCATTTCACAACCTGACAACCCAAAAGTGGTTCTGATTTATGGTTTTTAAGTGACCTGGACCAAAATCCAATGATCAATTTCTTATTAACACTTACAACTGCAAACCTGATGAGTACTACCCTTTATTAATGATTTATTAACATGTATAACTGCAGACTTGATAGCTTATTAGAAAGTGAGAAACCCACGAGCAACTGATTACCATTTATAACTGCTTTTCTACCAAATAGAAAAGATAAACAGCAGCCAAATGGATTTTTCACAACCTGGCAAGCCAGAATGTGGTCTTCACAATGTCTTATAGCTGCTCTATAAAGCATTAATAAATTAACTGTTAGCTGTTATTAGCCCTTTATAAAGGGTGCCTTATTTTGGTTCCCAAAAGTCATGTCTTCATGTTATGTTGGTAATCCACTAATTCATGCTCATCAGTGTCTCACTTTCTAATAAGTGCTCAGAAATATTAATTAGTCATTAATAAATAGATTATATCATGAGGTCTGTAGTTGTAATAAGAGGTTAATAAATGGACCGGATCCAGATCATCTGCAGCCCTTTTTAATGGGAGATCTGACAGCTTGCCAACCCAAAATGCGTTCTTGTTTATGGTTTTTAACAGCTGTATAAAGCATGAGTAAATCATTTATTAATCGTTAATAAAGCCCCTAGTTACAACTCATAAGCCCTTTATAAGGGGTGCATTAAGAGGTAATAATGCTCGTCATATTTTCGTGTTTTTTCAGTAACAAAAGTCATTGTGCCACACAGGGTGCTGAGTAGTCCCAGATTATTCCAATTAAATATGAAATAAAGTCATAACAAAATATTTTTCTTCCACCAAGACATGTGATGTTTTCGGTAAACTAAACAGGAATATGAGTTCTAATTTGTTGTTGATGTTTACAGTCCATTATACGGTCACAGGTTCGAGGTTTGTGGACTTATTTTAGAAACTATCCGGTGTTTATGTCCCGTTCTTCCTAAACTCAAACGTTTTTCTTTCCCCGCAGCGCGCCGCGCGGTTAACACTGGCCCATTACACGTTGTCATTTGTGGCTCTCGGTGTTATTTGGACAATGTTTGGCCATTTACCCGGCCTGTGTCTGCGCGCTCCAAGGAGGTCTCGACAGAAATTGATACTAATTGCGGGGACTGTACACTGCTGGCTGGTGGAGCGCCTGCAGGCAGTTGGAGGACCTGCTTGTCACCGCCTAATTGACAAGGGCTTGTCTGTCCTGGGAGCAGCTGGTCCTAAGCACTGGCGCACAATCGCAATCTTGACACGGCCTCCACTTGCCTGAAGGAGTTTTGAGGGGAAACGCCGTTAAAGGGAGATTTATTGAATCTCCCTTTGGGTGACGCTGTATTAAGTACGCAATATAGGCTTATTTCCGCGGGTGCAAAAGGGAGCCACACTCCTGGTATTAATAACACGAGGTGCCAATTAGGCCAGACAGGTGACATTTCTTGTGACATTATGAATCACTGCAAACAAGACAAGCGCTATGAGCAGCCCGGGTCTGAAATCGGTTTTAAGGAACGGTTATTTTACTTTTCGCAGCTACACGACACACAATGAGGCTATATGCGCAAATCGGATGAATGCAGGGGGATGTGTTGCACCAGCCATTCAGCTGGCTCAGAGGCGAGAACACAAATAACATCAACCCTCACAGTAAAATAATCAATTCATTATTCCGGCCTGTTTCTATTAGCCCGTGTCTTTATAGCTGAATGCATCAAGAGGAAAAAAGCCAAGCAAGTATTGTTTTCGTCTGCAAGTGGAAAAGGTTTTCCTGCACTTTCCCACTGCCTGTAAAGAAATGCTGCTTTTCTGGCCCTTTTGAACTGAAAATCGTGATTTTTTCCCCTGGTGTTCTCCGGACGCGCTCCTTTCTTTCTGGGGAACAATGACAACACTGGAGCACCCCGCCGGTGCGCCACAGTTGGGGATCCCCCGGATTGTTTTGGACATCTTTGGATTTCATCAATCAAAATGACTGCAGTTTTCCATAAAAATGCTGAATTTGGTCCTGGAACCGAGCGGGCAAGGTAGAAAAATACGAAGCTGTCCTTCTCGATGATAAATGGCCATCCTTTGATTGAGCAAATAGAGAAATACGTGCCACAGTACTGAGAAACAGGCGAAGATTGTTAAGAGACTCATGACTCATGCTCTTGCGTCAGATCATGCCAGAAATGAATCGGCCAGAAACATTAGGCTGTAAAAGCAACTGCATTTCCCCAAACCTCGGAAATCTGTGAGACATACAAGCAGAATAAACCTTAAGTGGACTTGACATGTCTCTAATCATGTAGAAACTCATATATGGAAATATATTGACCTGACTATTTGCAGCTTTTTGGACATAAATATCTAAACTAACAGCAACAGGATGAAGGTTCAAACCACTGACTGACTGACTGACAGGTATGAGGCTCAGCTACTGGTGCTACATATCATCCCAGTAATATTGGTCTTTCTTACCAGATTACTGGGTGTAACAAACCAGATAAGGAGCCATAAATATATAGGATCTTTGGCCTGGAACTGCAGGGAGATGATCCACTATCCCTGTATGTTTTCCCACCACTATACCCCTGTTAACATGGAAACACCACATCCCACTGACTAAAACCCAATTATCTGGCATCTCGTTGGAGCAGACCTGGGATGAAACCAGAAAACTGCAAAGCAAAACTTTTAATTTTCTGAAAAAGCAATTATGAAGTAACGACCATGCGGATGTCTCTCAGAGTGTCCTCTCTAAACGGCCTTAATGCTGAATGCTAATTATCCAATATTGACATTTTGTCCCGCCTCAGGTCAGCAGGTCAACAGTTGGAGATTAATGGCACTGGAAGGAGGTTATAGGACAAGGAACCAAGGAAAAGTCACTGTAATATTGCTATAATGCATTATATTCTCTCTTTGTTAGTGACATTATTGCACTTTATTAAGATATCATAGGTTTTAAAGGGCTTTTATTGTGTCTGCCATAGCCAATGATGATGTTTTTGACCTTTTTTTGCTTTTATGGTTTATATCTCATCAATATAACATTTATATACATTAACATAAGGATTTATAGCCTGTATTTGGTACTCAGTAGTGACCTTATCTTATAGGTTTAGGTCTTTATGTTTTTTTCCAGCCATTCCATATGGTCCATATTGCTTATTTTTAATGATTTTATAACAGGTATTGTAGGATAGTTTTGCTCTGGTAAGGACACCATCCCCTCCCTCCTCCTCTCACAAACATATAGCAGAGTTGACTGGCTTGTCGGGCTTGAAGAATTGTTTAATTTCAGGGCCCCGGCGTTTCCTGAGGTGAGGTCTGCATTGGCTGCTAATAGAGATCTAATTGATGGGCCGAGTCCCGTTTCCGTGCTCTCTCTCCCTTTATTGCGCCCCGGCGTCTGCTGTAAAATAGGTCTGTAATCAGATTCCGCCTATTCCTCCTGGAGCAGGATGAGAGCTCAGGGCTGCAGAGAGAGATGGGGCAAAAAAAAAAGAAAAGAAAAGAAAAAAGAAAAGAAAAGAAACAAAAAATCAAGTTAAGACTTGAGTAGAAATTCGACATACTGTTGAGGCTTGATGAAAAAGAGGAAAGTGAGCTTCAACATAGAAATTCTCCTCTTTCCAGTTTGACTTTTCTTTAAATAAACCTACATTATTCTTACAGAAACATTGGTGAGTTTACAGCAGCTTTATCAGGTTTAATCTGTCAGAATATTCCTTTATTCCTTTGGGGATTCAGTTTTGCTGCAATATTTCTATACCCCATATAACCCCTCATTTAAAATTCAAACTTATAGGATTTATATAGATCTCTCATAAAAGGATTCGTTATTGCTGCCAAATGCCTTCTATAATTATTATTTTAACATGGTTATATGTGCTTTCATGACTCAAACTCTCACTTCATGATCTAATCAAGTTCCACACAGGCCAGCCTTGGTTAATACCAATGTTGTCATGCACCCAGAAGGTGCAGAGGATGTCAATCAAATCAGACTTGAGACTGGCAGCAACAGAAACAGAGTGATTCTCTAGTTTTTCTCTCCTCTGCTTCTCTCTCCATCTCCTATAGAGCTTCCTGGAAGGCTGTGATTGGCCGCCTGTCTGGGCAGTGATAGCAGCCCTGGAGCCGAGGATGATTGATGATGGCGAGGGCAAGGCCGAGCGCTGGCAGCATAAAGCCCCATAGACGCCTCAATAAAGAGCCTGGCTAGTGGAGAGCCTGGGCCCCGCTCAATAGGGCCCCTCCGCCTCCGAGGACCCACGGCTAGAGGAGTGCATGGAGAGAGAGGGAGAGAGAGGGAGAGGAAGAGAGGGAGAAGGAGAGGTGCTCTGTTGTTGGATAATCCACTTACCTATCGAGCCAGCAGCCGTCTGAGGCTGGATAAGTGCAGCGACGGATGTGTGTGGGGTGAAAATAGCAGGGGTTGGCTGGTGGAGCGCTGGAGGGGGGGATGCAGGGACGAAGGATATGGAGAGAGAGAGGGAGAGACAGAGAAAGAGAGGGAGAGATGGATCATCCAGTCTCAGGATGCATAATGGGGGAAAAAGGGAAGCGGATGAAAAAAAACTGGAGATGAGATCTGCAGGCTGCTTTTCACACGCTGGAAATGATCATGAGCCAAAAGAGTTGACCACAAAAACGTGCCTAAACTGAGCGACACGGCTGAAGCCTCTCTGCTGCAGCTACTCTGGTGGCCATCACTCAGCCTACAGATGCATAACTGTGGTGACCTTTGCTTCAGCAGATCAATGAGACCCTGCTAGGTTGGATTCCATCGGTGCTGCATCCACTGCTGTGGCCCCAGACCGCATGCAGCCCTGTTGTAACCCCCAGCGCACAGCAGCTCTGAAAAGCACAATTAGGCAGCAATCTGCTCCTACCAAGCCAGCTTTCAGTGACTCCAGCATGGCTACACGATGTCCTGCAGACCCTCCTGGCTGGAGTTGGCAGGATGAAGGTCTGAGAGAGCGGAGGGGCCGGAGACTGATGGCCTGATGATCGTTTTTTTACTCTGCAGGGTTCAAAGAGATCAAGGATGAGAAATGGTTAAAGACCCAGCATATGTTGCACTTACATTTGATTTCATTTGAGTACTGGGCTGACTGAAACAGACTTAAAGTTGGGACAATATTAAAACAAGCTGAATCAAGGCTGTATGTTGTAATCTCAAAAATACTTTACACATTTCTTAACAATGCCTTGTGTAATTCTGTCATGTTCATTTTCATTTTAATGTCCTTAATGAAAATAAATCGACAACAAACAAAATAACTGCTCTTTGTTCCTTTAATTTCCACTCTTCCATGCATTGATTAGGGATATATCCTTTGAGGTCTCAAGTCATCTCAGATAAATCCAAGTCTGTCAGAGTCTCCATTTATGTCCCAAGTCTTTTTAATTCCAAGTCAAAGCAAATTGCAACTCATAGCACAAGTCATTCAGATCTGTATACTGACATTCATGACATAGAGGCAGTTTTAGTGGATATGAACAATTCTTTCAATCACAGAGACCAAATGCCTTCAAAGTGTTCATACCTTGGAACACATTTTACTTGTTCCTCAATATGTTATTTTCTTTATGACTAGAAGTTCTCGTAATAAAATGTTTGAGGTGGCACTAAGTTCAAACCTTTCTGGGATGGCCGATAGCAAAGCAAAAGACAGGGCCAAGCAGATATGACTTACTAGAATCAGAGTGACTTAATTAATTAACATTATTTGCGACTAGTGCAAAGTCTTTCTGTTAAACTGTGACACACATTTCCATGGTAAATGGCAGCATGACCACTGAAGCAAAATAAACCTGCAGGTTCAGCTTGTCTTGTTGGGATTTCACCAGTTCAAAACGGATCATGTTTTTGCTTTAAAGGCTCAAGTCAACTCACATCTTCAGGCACTTACAGGAGACAAACGAAAGTCAGGATTTAGTGACTTAAATCCGATCCTAGTCTTAATTCTACAGACCTGGATATAGGTTTTAAAAACTGTGGAAGTAATTGAAATGACAACAGTCGGTTCTTAGGTTGGAAAATAATTGCTGAACATATTGTTTGTTATTATGAAAACTCAGACAAGACAAGACTTTTTAAAGGGTTTTCAATTAGTTTCTGCAGCTTTAGGTTCAGAACAAGAAACTAATCTGACAACCAGCTTCAGCAGTGGTGGAAGGAGGATTCAGATTATTAAGTAAAAGTACTATTACCACACTGTGACACACTATAGAAATGCAGGGGGGCAATTTTCTCAACCCACAAAGGAACACTTAATCCTTCAGTTTAGCAGAAACGTCAGACAAATGCACTGGAGTAATCCAGGGGTGCATCCAAAAAACAAAACTTCATAACAAGAGTCGTCGACTACAAGGTGTCATCAGGATGTTTTGATGAACAGGAAGCTGCGAGGGACTACAGATTTCAGTAAAGAAACATGGACACTACCTTCTGGTTACAGGACATATTGGCCTGCAAATCTCATAATAAATAAACTTTACAGAATTAAAAATGATGGCAATGACGACTCGATGTCCTAGATCAACTTACCTGTGCAGGTGCACAGTGCTCACTCTCATCCCTGCTGATATTTGACTTGTTATTAAGTTTAACAATCTTTTCGTGATTATAATCAACAACTTACACTATTTACTAATGAACCCAAAACTGCCTAACTACCAACAAATTACACTTTATTGCTTTACAGCCAATTAAAGCCACACAAAATCTGTGTGAGCATCTCCAAAGCAATAGGTTAATGAAAGCGTAACAGTCAAACGTGTCTTTATTGATTTGTGATTAGTGCGGGGGGCTTATTCATGGGGTATCCATAACTTGATTCTGCCTCGGATTTTAATTGCCTAATTGGAGTGATTATTTAGCAATGGGAAACCATTCCACCTGTTCCTCCTCTGTATTTCTGGAGGTGTCAGCCCTGGTTGATAGTCATGTTGACGCGTTATCCTCTCCAGTGGTNACTCCATCGCAAGTAGAAGTCCTGCATTCAGCAGAATGTACTTAAAGTATCAAAAGTAAAATGTGCAGTAAAATGTCCCCTGTAACTGATATATTATTATAATATGCAGTATATCTGATGCATCAACGTGTAAGCAGCATTTTACTGTTGTTGTTGGTCGAAGTGAAGCTTGTTTTAAGTACTTTATACACATTTTCTGCTGTATTTGTGTGTATAAATAGGGAAACAATATTTTTTACAATGAAGAGCTGTTCTATAATAATATTTTGAGTGATTATCACTAAAGATTTGTACATTTTTATAGGTGTGATGATAAGTCAGACTTATATCTGAGTTTGTGCTGAACAAAAGGACACCATGCGTTTGATAAAGACAGTTTAAAAGGTGCTAAAGAGAGACAAAAATGGAAAACGTTGGCAAAAATAACCATAATTAACCTGGACTCCAGAATAAACAAAGGTCTGCTGCACAAATATGTATAAATTTTTTAATATTCTCTCATCTTTGTTTCTGTTGTAAAATGTTGGATAATTTTCCCTCTTTAGGCATCGAACAGCTATTTAAATAAAAACATCTGAGAAGTTTAGAGGAGAATGTCTCTTTGGTAGGACTGCTGACAACTCAGAGATCTGAGACACGACACTACTTTTCTGTGAGGTGTTACAAGCCAGAACGTTTGGGAATCACTGGTTTAATCTTTAGCAATTTGTACTTTATAATTTCATCTCATGTTTTCTTGTAAAATCTTAATCTGAAAAGTAACTAGTAACTAAACTAAAGCTGTTAATTAACGTTTTAGATTACGGCCCCCAATCAAACAGCATAATACTTTCTAATTTACAGTGTCATTTTTGTACAGTGTACCAGTAGAGTACGTACCCATACATTTATGTGAGTACAAGGGAACAAGATGTGAAGTTATTGAATAACGATCTGGGAACTGAGTTCATACTGTAAGTATGTTTTCACTGCCGGACTCCTGTTCTATTATTAGGATCTAGGATCAAAATCAATGCAGCAGAGCCAGAGATCTGTTTTTATTCCATACATTCTTCTTCCTTGTCAAAACCTGGTGCCTACGTTACCCACAATGCAACTCGACCACGGAGAGTTCAGTCCGAGATTTGGGTATGCTAGTAGTGGCTATTGCAGCCTCGAGCATCAAGCAGAGATGAGGAGCGGGCTACAGAGGTCTGCTAAACTCACTTCTTTCTGACTCCACGCCGCCAGATTTCTTTCATTTTCAAACTTGTAGTCTTCAGACCCAACCGACGTTTTTCATTTATCAGATTTCACACAGGAGCCACAAAAGGCTTTACACAGCTTTTTTTTTTTTACATATGCAGTAGTTCTCCCCAAGACCTGTAAACAGACTCTAATGTGCAAAATCGGAAAATCGAGTTCCCCTTTAAAATTCTACTCAGGTTCAGTGTTTAGTTACTTTCCACCACCACCTCTGTGTTTAAAAAAATATACAGCGTTAAAATCAAGTCAGACTTTATCAAGATTAATGCATCCAAGGGGGATATGATTCGTGATGCCCCCTTTATGACTGACACGGAAAACATGTGTTTATGTGCTGCAGGAACAAATCTAATCCTGAGAGGGCTGTGAGGCTGAGCCATTATCCAGCACTGAATTATTTCATATCTCGGCTGTTGTTGTGTGCATTGTTGGTGGGCAGAGGTTAACAAAAGGCCAAGACAAATCCAAGCCACCGGCGTTGGCCGCATGGGGAAATGTTGGCAAGCGAGCCAGAGAATAATCATAGGCTAATCTGATTTCCAGCTCTGATAATGGAGGCCAGGCTAAATAAGAAAAATTCCAGGCAAATTTGTGCAAATGAAAAAGGATTCCTCCTGACATAATGGTATGGTGCAAGGCAGCCTCTAATGAGCAATAATCTGTCTAAGAGCTTCTCTCTCTCTCTCTCTGTGCTTTAGTTTCTCCCTCCATCTTCTATCTCATCCTGTCTCACCCCTCCACCTCCTCCCACCCTCCCACACTACTCCAGCTCTCATCAGCTTCTTCTCTTTTCCTGAGGAGGTGCATGTCACAGCTATGTGACACAGATATGGAGGAGAGGAGGAGTAAATTCTGTGTGTCCACAGTGTTATCTGAGACCAGCCTGAGCATTGATATATTTAATGAAGGTGTATCACCAGGATATATATATATATATATAATACATTTTACCAAGTAATTTCTGTCCATTATTCAGCCCTTAAAAGTCTTGTTTTATTTTGAAAACTGTGAAAAATCTGCCAGTTCAGTGAGAAAGTTTGAACCTGTGTTATTTCTAAAATTATTTCAACAATTTTCCAGAATTAAGTGTAATTTTTCTTCATGTTAGTGCAGTGCCTTAGTGTTTTATTCTATCTTGTTTTAAGACATTGAATACCATTTTCTAAAACATTCTTACAACGTGTTGAATTGTATTCTCACGGCACAGACAGACTCTTTCATTTGTTTCAAGAAACAGAACTTTTACACTCAGTTGCCAGATTTTTAGGAACACCTGCCCTCGGTTCGTGCCTCAGCATCCAATTTTACAGAAAAATAAAAGCTTAGTTATCTTTGAAAAAGCCAGAAGGTTGTTTGAAGGTACCCTAATGAGTTTTTTTTGACCACAGGTAACACTACCGAGCAAAGTTTTTACCAATGGACCTACGTTTTGTTTGTATCGAGCATGTACACGAAGATGGACATTCCTGCTAGTTTCACCCTAACCACTGATCCGACAATTGGTGGCAGCAATATACCAACAAATACAAGGAAGAAGACTGCGAGCTTGTCAACACTGATGTAAAATATCTGGCTTTGCAATCGTTTTTATGAAGAAAGAAATACATTCAGCGTGTTTAGTAGACCTGGAGGAAACACACCAAGATTTTCGGTGAGAAAAACTGAAGGCAAACAGAACTTGTTTGTCAACAAGAAAACTCCTCAGGGCACCTTCAGCAACACTTATCTCTGCTCTGAAGGTGTTTCCAGAGTCACCATGTAAAACAAATATTCTGTTGCAGAATAAAAAAGATATTTAACCTGTTTTCCAAGTAACAAAGATGGTGGCCAGAAATGACATCAGGTATTTATTTTTGGGAAACTCGGATTTCTAATTGTGACTTGAATTTAATGATATTACATGAGACGCCAAGCAAAAACTACTGCAGTTTGTGGTGCTGTTGAATTGTATTGCTTTATCCTGAGAGGTGTTTCTAATATTTAGTTTATGCTCATTGATATAAATGGATTGAACAAAAAATCTGTTTCAACAGAAACCTTCATGATAATTGCAGGGCTGTTGTATTCAGCTGCATTAGTTTTAGCTCGGTGTACCTAATAAACTGAATGTAGGACTCAATAATAGACAAAACTCTCTCTTTCTTGCAGTTTAAAGTAAAGTAAAGGACCAATGGCAGTGATGCCTTATCAAAAGCCCAGTAATTGTTTGTTTTTTCAGTTAAGATATAATAAAAAAATACCTCCTGTATACTCTGGTGCATCATATTAGATATCTCTGTTGTCAGACAAAAAACACAAAACTTTAGCTTGACCAGAAATTAAACGATCCTTCTCTAAATGATATTTGTGTATTTTTTGACACTGTACTCTTGGATTTTAAGGTCTTAAAAGGTCCAGAAACACATTAATGATGAACAGTGAACATGAGAAACACCAAAATGGCAGTAACATAGAGGTTTTCCTCACTACAGTGCTGATAAACTACACTGTAATATGTGTTATAATGGCAATATTCACACAGCAGCAGCAGCAGCAGCAGCAGCAGCAGCAGCAGCAGCTGTAAGACAATTTTACCTCCATAGAAAAATAACACCCCTCTCCCCCTCCTCCCCCCTCTCTCTCCCCTCGGCCAGCAGCAGCAGCAGCAGCAGCAGCTTGGCTCTGTGTTCCTGACAACTTCCATAAATTATTGGAGATTTTCATATTTCAAATTTCATCTGCATTCATGCGGAGCGGCCAGGGCCCCGGCGGAGGCTAGCGTCGGGGTGTCGGGTGTGGAGGCAGCAGCCCCCTCGGTAGCAGCGCTGCCACCGTCTGCCTGGCTCGGTGGCCCCAGAGACCCTTGGCTAATTGAATTGCATCCCCTGATTAGATTATCCTTGCGGCAGCTTGCTGCCAATCTGAAGTATGGGTGCCTTCTATCCTACTTAACCCTTCTGCCCCCCACCCGCTGTTGCAGGCACACACACACACACACAACACACACACACACAGCCAGGGCAGAGTGCCCAATATATTCAGGGGCCATCAAAGTTGGCCAGTTTTGTTATTTTTCTTTTGCATTGTCTTGCCTTGTAAAAGTGGCCATCTTTCACCGCCTGGCCCTCACCACCGCTCGTTCTTTACCAAACAGCCGACCCTGGCAAACTGAGAGTCATTAGTTTGTTTTTCTGTTTGTTTGGCTTTTTCTCCACAGGTTTTGTTCAGAGATCTCGTGGCCGACTTACAGAGGGACTGACTCAACAGTGACAGAGTCAAACCAACATACAAGTTACATCAGAGCAATTTTGTATTTATCTATCACAACTTAATTATCCTCTCACTTCATTAGTGATTATTTATGTTCCAATAAAACACTTTCATAGTTACTATTTATATATGGTGTATTTAATACCTTTCTTTGTTCTTCTATTGTATATAGTAGTTGTTTGTAACACATTTTTTTAGGTTACTTCTCAATATTATCTGTACTATGCACCTATGCTTTCTATTGCTACTTTAACTTCAATGTGTGTGCTTATGTTAATGTATGTAAATCATGTGCAATATAACAAAGATGTTCTTATTCTAGCAGATAATTTTGTTAAAAATACAGTATACCAATATTAAACTTTTGCATGTATAACCCTGTCTATTGTAATGTCAGATTATTACACTAACACGGTGCTGTTGTACAATAAAGCCTGTTGTAAACAAGCAGTGGTGGACATTTACATTTACTGTAAGTACTGTCGCTATTCAGTTTTGAGGCACTTGTACTTTACTATTTCCGATTGATGCTACTTGGTACAAATATTGTTCTTTTCACTTCATTCACCACATTTATTTGACGACTATAGTTACTGGCGAGTCTACAGATTCAGATATTACAATATATATGTTCAGTTTATAAAATATGATGCATTGTTATAGATTAAACTACCCGACAGTAAATAAAGTAGTTAAATTAGCTCCAGCTACAACATTAAAATGCAATATTTGATGTCAATGCATCAACAACAGCAAAACAAACACTTTAAAACAGTTTATTCTGCCTAATGTGTACTTTTACATTTGATACTTTAATTATATTTTCTTGATAATACATCTGTACTTTTTACTTGACTTATGTAAAATATAAATGCAGAACTTTTACTTGTAATGGAGTATTTCTACTTTTACTTATGTACAGTCAGTACGTTCCATTTATTGTATTAAACTCCTAAAACTTTAAAACCAAGTCTGTGATCCAGCAGCACTGTTAAAAATCAAAACAAATAAATCATAACCGGATATTACTCTCACATTGACTGGTCTTTCTGTACACGGAATAACATTGGAAAACTACTAATTCTGACTGTAATGTTTTCTGATGTTGTAAAATGTCTGTTTACATCAATCATATTCATAGAAACTGGCCTATATTTTGAAACCTGATTGGTTGAGAGACACAAAATGCAGATTTTCCATTTCTAACTCAAACTCTTCACTCAAGTTTGTAAAAATACCTCAAATGCATGTAGTCAAAAAAAAAAAAAGAGATTTGGCCTTTAATGGCAACTTTAATGTTTACTGTGATGGACACATTCACTTACACAGGTTGGTAAATTTTTGAATGTTTTTTAGAAAAATTATAAATCTTTAATTGTGATTAATTCGTAATTACTTACTTCGATTACGTCTTTGGTCTCTAGACATATTCAGATAGCTCACTCTGTCTGAGCCAAAAAGCCAAATATATTCAGTTTACTGTCAAAGAAAACCAAGAAAGCCAGCAAATATTCACATTGGAGAATCTGGAACCAGTTAAGTTTGTGAATATTTCCTTAAAAATGGACGATTAACAGACGATCAGATTATTTTCTGTCAATCAGCGACTCCATTCAGCTTTAAAATACAAGGTGTGATTCCACAGTTCAGTATTTTGGATAAACAAGTCCACCAATCACCATAAATGCTCCCATGACCCTGTGGTGACTGCAAACACCGCCTCAACCCCCCCACAGTCTCTGGCACTAGCAGCCCATGTCATCTCATGCATTGCCACATCTCAGTTTTGGGCCGATGCATAACCCAGATGAATATAAGTGTTCGCTGAGGAAAAGTCATGTTCTGATGTAATTATCATCTATTGCTTCCTGTAATCGTATCAGATCTCTTTTGAACAATAATCTCATGGTGAACGTCTGGAGCGGAGCCCTCCTCCCTGTTTATTGTTCTCCACTCCGGTAAAACACAATTGAATTGAGGACTCAGCTATTAGATTTTTTGCTCTGTAGAATAAACTGAAATTGTATTTTTGCTGGAAATTATCAATACATCTCGCAGAGCAAAAGTAAGAAGACACAGAGCAAAAGTAGACCCTGGGTAGAGAGGGAGGGAGGATGAAATAGATGACAGATGAGGGAGAGTTGATGGGAAGACTTTCACCAACTGGAAAAGGGATTTATTGACATACTGGGGTCAGATGTATACATGCTACAGTTTGTAAATCACATCAAAACTGCAAAATACTGCTGCTGCTCAGGAGATACTTTATTGTGCGGCTGTTAAATCCAGTAAATAAACAGGGTATATTAAAATGTGGAACAGAAGCAGTGTACGGTAAATAAAAAAAAATACCATTTCACTGTTGCGAAGAATAAAAAATAAAGCAAAAATGATTTTTTTTTGGAGCGTAGAAAAGTAAAGCCAATCTTCTCAGTGAGTGAGCACGTCTGAAAGTTACAGAAGTTGTTTCAGCAGCTTGTTTATCAGATAAATTACGTCAACTTTTAAACACAAGAACAAAAAGCAACAATCAGCAGCAGCTGATATTCTCCTGTTTTCACTCAACACAAAAACAATTACTAACATCACTTCAGTCCTGAGCACAGTTTCCTTTTGTTGTGTAAATGATTCTGACAACTTAAAAAAAAGAAAAAAAGAACTGAAATTGTACTTACAGGCTTCAGAGCGATGCAGCAGGTCTGCAGTGTTTTGCATCTGGTCTGTGAAATATTGATGACACACAGAGTTTGAGGCAAACCAATACCTTTAATTCAATCAGTAAACTCAGACAGTAAACATGGACAGCTAAAGAAATCCATCCTGAAATGTGATTTAAAAAAACAGCACTGCAGCCAGGGATGCTGTGTTTGGCATTACGATTAATGGAAAATAACAGTAGAAATATACATACATATGTATCTACAATTACACAAGCAGCTGTGCTGCTGTGGGTGCTTTATATCTAATCATTTGTGACTGGCTGATTGAACTTTATTGCTCAAAACCTTGCCAAATTGTGACATTTACTGAGATGAAACTAAACAAAATTATAGTTCAAAACTATCAAAACTCACCTTTTCAGAACTGCTTTTAATGTGCGATCATTGTTGTGTGCTTTTAATTTTTTTTTAGCTTTAGTTTTAGTAATGTGATAATGTGTTGCCTTCTTTAACGATTTTTAACTGTAAAGTCTCTTTGAGTACCAAGAAAAGCGCTCTATAAATAAAATGTATTATTATTATTATTATTATTATTATTATTATAGTTCTTATATGATTATGGGTAATTTTAGTCCCTGTTTAAGAAAGTGATGCCAGCTTAATAGTCTGTATATTATGCATATCCTTGACCCCAAACCTCAGATAATGTGTCTTGTTTCTGGATCTGGCTTAAGGGACACTGAGGTCATGTCCTCAATATGGTTTCAGGGAATTTGGGGATTTCAACAACCTGATGAGTTGTTTATGTTTTACAAATACAGGCACATTTTTCTTTAAATATGACTGGTTTTAGGCAAAAAAAAAAAAGTTGAACCAGAATAAAATGAAGGAAATCCCTCCTAGGATATAACTTGTTAAACTCCTCCAGCGATTGTCCAGTCATAGCTTAGCAACCGTAACTAGGCATGGTAAACCTGTCAGGTGATATTCGGTGAGAGTTTGGTGGGTCGAGTCTTATTTTTTAGCCTCCCTGAAACCAAAACACACAAGAGCAAAAATGTAAGGAATTACTTAATTAATTACTTCCAAGGCAAACGGTTAGCATATCATTAGCTAACTGCATTGTTTGTACAGATGAATGGATTACAGGTTAACATTTAACAACCAGCACGTGTGTGAAAGCTGATCCTGGATGCTACTATATCAGAGTTTGGGCTAATGTTAGCGGCTCTGTCCTCATTTACACTCCAGCAACCTCCAGCCAGGTGCTCGTCCAAGTAAGCATCCAAACAGGGTCATGCTAGAACACAATAACAGTCTGATCTTACATTTTTCTTTATCATAGGCTACTTATAATACTAGGACTAACTGGCTCTACACTGCAACACAAGAACAATGCCGCTCCTTTATTTCCATGTCTTATACATGGATTATCAGCTGGTGAGGATGCTGACTTTTTGTCTTGATATCATATCTGCAGCCATAAAGTGACAATAAGATCATTTTACAGTCGTATCGTTTGCAAACATTAAAAAGTCAAATTGAGGCAGCGTTTTCAAACAACTCATGAGGCTAATGTTAGCTTAATTTCCCAGCTAACTACAGCTCATGATATCTGCTAGATTTCAGATAAAGAACAGTTTTCATTTCAGCCAACAACATTGACAGTCCCAGACTAGAAATGAGAAGCTGATTTGAAATCAAGGATGTATTATTACAAGACATTTTGAGCGGTACATCTGCCACCGTCATCGTTATAAAGTGTTATCATAATCATTATAAAGTGCAAGTCCTGTGCAAGTACAGAAGAATTGACAGGCAACACTAACTAAGGAAATATAATTCTGTTTTTTCACCACCTGAATTATATTCCTGGCAGGGTGGAAATTTATTTTAAACCATATTTGGACCATTGTGTAGAGAAAACATTAATCAATATCAGTGAACAGTTTGCTGGTTCAGGAGGTGTTTTTCCCCCCAATTCTGTATTCCCATTTCAAATTTATCTTTTAACAACATCCTTGGGTGTTAATATGGAAACAGGACTCTCCTGAATAATGTAACAATCCTGCAGGTTTATGTTAGGACCACCAGTTTTAATTATTTCAACTTTGCTTCTAAGAAAATTGTGTTTTGTCCATCGTTTTGGTATGACAGAAGCATCTAAATACTACAGTACCCATGAGCCTCGGCCAGTGAACAAAACGGAGCCACTGTGGCTGAATTCATCCTAAATTGACGCAGAATACAAAGGTAAATTGATTTAAGCTGCAGATTGTATCGTCAGTTTTCTCAACAGTTTCATCTTTAGCCACCAATCTTTAGCTTGGTGACTGGATGTTTCTCGCCAAAATGCACCTTGGGAGTCGTACTTAACTTTTCCTCTGAAATGTTTATTTACAGGGGTTTGTACCTTCAATATTTTTTTATAACTCAAAAAAAACCAAACAAATATTATCTATGGCAGTTGTTCTTTTTTTGCCCAGACGTAAAAGTGCTCCAACTGTGAGTCAAGTAACATTAGCCAGGTTTCCATCCAAATGTTGCTCAAATTTTGACCAAATTTTTTAGAAAATCTGCAACAGAAAATGCAAATGAATACGTGTTTCCATCCACTACTGTTACACGAAAATTAGGAGTTGGTTCATCGAGTTAAACAGTTGGTGGCGTTCATTCTCCAGTCAGGTGCCATTAATCCATTGTAGAAGAAGAGGGCTCAAATCGAGGCTGAAAGAGAAATGTGTTCACCTGTTTCCGCCCGGCCAGGAGGATGAGGATGCTCAGGCATGTGCAGAGGGCCGGCAGCCTCTCTGCTTCCCTCAGTAGCCGTCCAGCCATCCATCCGTCCAGCTCTCCTGAGTCACTTTTCATAATTATTGAATTACATTCCTGGCAACCCATTAAGCAGGACATTCTCTTCTTAACCACCTGCTCTTCCCCCCTCCTCCACCCCATTTTGCGCCATCAATCTTTCAGCGTTACCGGAGCCCCTAAAAGCTTTCTGACTGCTCTATAATGGGGGACAGCGCGGGGTCAGGGGGTGCTACAGGACTGTGTGTTCAGGAGCAGTGATGCCTCAGCATTCGGGTGGGGAGCAGGGCAAAAGGACGGGTGGCGGTGGTGGTGCGAGGGGGCAGTGGGGGTCATTCTGTGCAGCCTGGCTGTAAGGGGTCACTGACTGGACCTTTGGCTGGAACAAGAGGGAAAAAAACATGCATGCATGTGTGATTATATGACTGTGTGTGTGTGTGTGTGTGCGTATCATGTGTGTATGTAACCTGTTCAGGTGTTGCATAAATAAAAAAATCCTTGAGACTCTCTGTCACATCTGTCAAGTTCAGTACATTTCATCTGAGTAATGAAGAGTTGTAATTTCCTCAGCTTGCTCCGCCTAATTCTACTTCAGTGGGTGATTTCCTACATTTCCCAGAGTCCCTTTTGACATCCTCCAAAGAGTAAGAAGTTGCTGCATTCAGATGCGGGTTCAAGTATTAAATAGTCACCCCTTGTAGGCTTGAAACGTAAAAAGTTACAGTTTATTCACTGATAGAAAAGAAATGGTAAAGAAATCAGAAATGGTATTAAACTACCAGCATAATCTGCTCATCAGTAGTCGATCCATATGCTCAGTTTATGTCAAACTGCCAAAATGTGGTTAATTATGCTACTTCATGTGGAGTTTCAGAGCTCTGAAGAGGGCAGCGGCAGATGACTTAAATTCAATGAGAGGTTTGAGAAGTTTCTATGAACATTTTGATACTTAATTCTGCAGTGAAAATCCACTGTAACTGCCCTTCAAACTAAACGCATGCCAAATCAGTATCAAGGTCAATCGTTTGCCACACATGCTAAACATGAACTTCCAAAGCCACCGCTGAAAATCATGACTTTTCTAACTCTCAGCAGAGATTACAAACAGGCACGAACAGACTCTTGGAAAGTATAACATAGGATTCATATTAATATATCACCCAGTGACTACGAAGCCCCAGAGTGGCCATTATTGTCAATTCATGGCTTCCTGTTAATGTCTTATGTGAGTACTAAAACTAATCATTTAAAAATGGCTATTATCAAAGTGAAATAATTCAGATTATTGGGATGAATTAGTTTTGTTCCGAACATTCATGGGTGATTCTCGGCCACAAAAAAATGCTTATTTCTGATAGGCTGGAAGTTGTCTATTAAAACACTTTATGTCTGTTTCTATCATTGTTGTATCTGTTAAGTCACTATTCAGTGTTTTCTTTGTAATAATAATAACAACTAAAGAGAAAATAAACTAATTTCATTTGCTATGTTATCATCATCAAGAACAAAAGTTGGCTAATTTTCTGTAAATTTGTATAAATCTGGTTCCACCCATTCAGTAAAAATATCCACTCAAAAAAACAAACACTCTCAACAAAAATCCGGTAACACTTTTTGTTTAGTGTAACAGCGACACAATTCGCTATGTTGAAATGTTAAATGTTGTAACACTCATCACATGAACATCGCTAACATTTTGACATTTTGGTATCGTGACGTGCAGTGCTCTTTTCACTGTGTTGTCCAGGAGATTCCACTCAAGTCAATGTTAAGTGAATAGTAAGGTTAGGTTTGTCTTTACCCTGCTGGCTTATTGACTCGCCTGTCAATACCACTGCAGGAAAAATCCATAAAGCCTGCAAATGTTGTCTCAGCATCCGTTTGCGGGCGTGTGCGTGTTCACTCGTGCGCGTGAGCCTTTAAAGGTCTCGCACAATATTATGCTAGAACGTTCACCGTACACACGAATACCTTCCCTTGCATGGTAGGAAAATATCTTTATGAAATAAATCAGTTTTTCTGTATCTAATGAGGACAAGTGCCCTCATGAGGAAAGAAAGATGAGAAGTATCTTAACAAAAGGAGATTTTGGTGAAACTATATAGATTATGTTAAAGGTTAAAGCTGTGATAATCAGTTTTTGGCCACTAGGGGTGAAGGAATTAACACTTTACACTCTGCCTCGGCATATTATGGCCTTTTAAAGCTGTTATGGACAACAATTTAGCAAACAAACTCTATCGCCAGACAAGATCTGTGATATTGGACGATTCTGCAAAACTCCGGATTACTCTCAATTATGCTTTTTTCTTTACATTCAAAACCTACGTTTTTAAAATTCTTGCTTATCAATATCTGCGCATGGCAACTATGTAATGCTTGAGGTTTGGGAAAGATTGCGATCAGTGCAAATAAACTATGGTTAAGATAAGTTTAGGATTGGGCGACTAAAACGCATGGCTAAGGTTATGGTTAGGATCATTAAAAAGGTGAAAGTTAATTGCAGGTATGTGATAGGATGTGAACTCTGGTCTCCTGCACGCCCACCTCCACAGCATTACTCTTCACTTTGCTACAGGACACATTACTTCCTGCACTGACACTGAGCATACATGTTTAGCAGCAACTCCTGAGAGAAATATTTGGCTCTTTAACTGCTAAATGCTCCTCTATGTTCACCAGCTAGCTGCTAACTTTATATGTGAACATGGGTTTATCAGAGCTTTTCTGCTCTGCTGCTGCTGGAAACGAGGTTGATGAGATCCCTAAAACTGAACTGTACGGTAAATGTTCCATAAAACGCAAATATTTAGCTAAAGGAGGCTAAAAAGCTACACAGGTGTGTGATAATTGTCTGTGGATTTTTCATTACAAGCAACCCCTTTCACTTAACTTGATTTAATGTAAATGTAAATGCTTTAAACTGGGATTAAGTTTTGGTTAAGATTGGCGCTTATGAAAGAATAAATGGAAAGCCCTCACAAGGATAGTATAAGAAATGTGTGTGTTTGTGTGGTTACAAGTAAACAGTATGAGTGCAGATGGAGGGCTTATGCCTCACCTCGCAGCGTGCCGCTCATTACCTAATGCTCAGATCCCAACACATATTATTCATCTCTGACAGCTCGCCTGCTTTGCATAAAACAAACACACACACACACACACACACACACACACACACACACACACACACCTTGCCGCTCACACTCGAGAACACATGTACACATTAACTAACAGGCTGTCATGAATGCATACATACTGTACAGCTATAAATCCCATGTACTGTGCGGACATACAGAGCACACATATGTTGCATACAAAAGTGACCTTGCACACCATACTTTAGCATATGCTATACACACACACACACACACACACACACACACTGAGAGCATATGAGTAATGAACAACCTTAATAACACCTCCAACTTTTCCTCTTCTTCTCTCTGCTGGCTGTTTAAATTCACATCCCCCTTTAACGTCGCTCTAATCTGATTACTGCCGGGCTAATGGCTCTCCTTCTGCTCCTCCCAGACGCTCTGCCCAGACCTTGGAAAACACACACACACACACACAAACAGAGCGTACAGGGTGTGTGTTGCTGCAGAAGAGCTACATCTGCAAAGTATGGCCGAGGGAAAAGAGCTGAGAGAAAGAGAAAGAGGGAGAAGTTGGTGTATGGTGTTTATATGCATGTGGGTGAGTGTTTTTGGGGGGTGAGGAGGGGGGAGGGTAGTGGATCAGCAGCCAACTCTCCACTCCAAAACCCTCCCCTCGCTCTCCCTTTCTCTTCCCTGCAATACCTCCCCCCCCTCCCCTTGAGTAAATCTATAGGGAGGGAAGGCAGAGACAGGTGCATTTCTCCACAAATTGAGTTAGCCAAGACATGCCACATCCAATTGGACTAAATTGATGTGAGAGTTTGTGATGTCTGCCGTGGGTATTACAGCAAAGGTCAGTGTGCCGAGACAATGACATCAATCTGGTCCACGTGGCCGAGCGCTTGGGCCCCCGTCGGCCCCCTGATTCAGATGCAAACCTGCAAACACAGGCAGGGGAAGGAGAGGGCGGACAAACGCTGGTTGCAAACTGGTGGGCATTTTGTGATTGCTTCTGAATAGAAGCTAAACAAGACCTCGACACACCCTGGTTGTTGCCTCTGGGTGTTACATGCTGCCGATGGCCAATAAATACTATAGATACCCTATAGATAAAAAATGACGATGACTGTTGTCTTATCAGGTTATTCTTTTGATTGTAAAGCATGCAAAGGTAATCCAAGAGGTATCGAGAAGCTTCAGAGATGTGTTTTCATGCAGAGAATAACTCATGCAGTGATATTCAGTTTAGGTTGTTTACATACCTCCATACCTTAAGAAACCACTTGACAGAATATTAATCTCTAGGCTATCTGTGATATTATCCAGTAGAGAAATACATAGACAGCTTAGACCAATCTTACTAAGAATACTATATATACTGCTTATTGTCATGTATTTTGTTGTCATAATAAAACAACCACATGAACTGGGTCATAATCAGAATATGAGATTAACCGAGTTACTTAGTTAAGACACAACACGCATCTTGGTTACTTCAATTAATGTAAATTCTCATCAAATTCTACATTAATGTAAACAGAACAAGCAAATAAATTTTAGCCAGTCTTGTCCTTGGTGATCCCCTGACTTTTCATCTAGCGCCACCAACGGGTCCATATTTTTTAAACTTAACGTCACATTTAACATTTTAACATTTCCACATTTTAGGATATATACGCTTGTTCACTTTCTTACCTGAGAGTTGGCTGAGAAGATTGATACAACTCTCATGTCTGTGTTGGAGCTCAGGTTTGGAGCCGGGGCTCGGAAACAATTAGCTTAGCTTAGCATAAAGACTGGAAGCAGGGGGAAACAGCTAGCCTGGTTCTAAACCTCACTAATTAGCAAACTGTATCTAAAACGTATGTAAAAATGATAATTTGTGGTTTTAGAAAGAGTTTTGCGCAGGAACGATTTCTAGATGAACAAAAGTTTATTTATATACCCAGGAGCATCTTTTCTGGTTGCCTGGCAACCACGACGACAAGACTCCAGGAAGTCTGTTGTTCGCAACAGTTACAGGACGCAACTCCCCATAAAACCACAAATTCACGTTTTTACGTTATTGCTTGTGTACATAACAAACGAGATACAGCGTGTTGATTAGTGAGCTTTAGGCGTACTGAAATGTGGATTTTGGAAGTTTGCAGAGAGCCAAGCGAGCCGTTTCCCCTGCTTCCAGTCTTTATGCTAATCGACTCCAGCTACGTACGAAATGCAGAGACACGCAAGTAGAAGCTCCCCAAAATATCAAAGTATTCCTTTAATAACAGAATACCTCTTCATCTAATGATTGAATACCATCAGCCCCAGTTGTAGTTTGAGGTTATTGGTAACATAGCATGCTAACATGCTAAGAAGTTAAATGTTACTACGGTTTGAGAAAATTCTCCTGCTTCTTGAGATAAACAAATCATATAAAACCCATTGGGTTAGCTAAAAAAGCATGAAGCTGAAAACAAAGCTAGTTTTTTTAGCTTATGAAAAGTTGACATTTGATATACAATATATACAGATAAAAAACAAATAGTGTGTAGCTCCTATAGCATTTACCTGAATCAGTGATAGTGGATTCTGTTTAAGTGTAACCGTCTAAGGTGGCTTTGTAGCCATTGTGCTACATGTTTATTCACATTTCTGTAGTTGTTTTGACCAAGTGGCATATTCACACACTATCTGTACATCATGTAACATATTAGAAACAACAATACTAATACTAGCTACCACAGCTAATTTGCTTAAACGACAATTAATGGCATTCTCCTTTTGTTATTTCATGTCAGTTCAACTTCAAATACTACAACCAACCATTAACAGATTGAGTTAATGAATAGGTCACATTTTCTCGACTCTGGGATGTAATTTATATCGAGGCTGACCTACAATGAACACATATTGCCTATCAATTTCATATCCAACACGTGAGTGGTAGTGGTTTAGGGCTACTTTGCCTCTACTCTCAGGAAATCCAATAGAAACTTCATCATGCTGTCACCTCCGTCAGGGCCTGCAAACCCAGATTTCAGGGGTATGGCTTTCATCCCACCTCTATTCAGAGAGCCATTTTCTTTGATCACATTAGCTTTATTGCTCCTCTTACGGTTCCCTCCGTCTTCTCACTGCTACTCTATATCAGCCCAGGGCTATTGGTTTTCATTCTGTGGCTTCAATCTGGACCTGGACCAGGCTGAGCTAGGCCAGCGCACACTGACGTTAATTCATATAAAAGCTATATGAACAGCCAAGTTCAACTCCTGACTTCACAAGCTCACTCCATCAATGGGACATTACATTTGACAGAGTGTATTAAAAGGTAAATATACAGAAACAGTAATTTGTGGATGAATGTAGCTTTTCTCAAATTCCTCAAACCAAAAAGGACAAATCGATATTTCTTCCTGGAGTGCTTTTGTGTATTTAGGTTTGTTTGGCATCATATTCATTTTTACCAGATACCAAAATACATAAATAACATCTGAACAAAATACTTTGTATGTAAAAGGTGTTTGTTTTCAGTGTAGCTTTACCCCCATTTTATTTAACCAATCAGTGGTTACTTTGAAGAGCTACTGTACAGGTTGGTTTTGTTTAAGCTCACCTTTGTATTTGCCAAATTTCACAGAAAGGCGTCTGCAAATCCCAACCGATTAAGGACCAGTCATCATCTGCCCTCTTTGACAAGGTTTCCTGGAACCCATGGGATCCACGAAGAAGGTTCAATTCATCCACACTCAGTGGAATCACAGACCAGAGATTTGTCTGAGAAGCAATTTACTGTCATTTGCCGGAGAGCGCTGGCCTGATGCATAAACATTGTTCCTAATATGCCAATTCATCATCAGGCAGCCAGGGGATTCTGGGTGTGTTCTGATCAAATTTGCACCCAGCGATGATGAGGGGCATGTTGGTTTTGATGCAGAAAAGTGCAGATCCAGCTATTTGTCACGTCAAGCTTCAACAGGGGAGGCAGAGGAGGAAAGATACACAGCGTAGAAATAGAAAGGATAGAAAAGAAGCTCAGGCACCTGCCACAGCAAAACTAAGACGGCTGCCATATTTTTAGCCACGCCAGCGACTTGTTCCAGGGATAGCAATGTCGGTCTGTCCACCATTTTGTCACAACATTTTATACATTTATGGCCCCCAGAGAATGAATCCTACTGACTTTTGTGATCCTCTAACTTAATCTCTAGTGTCAACATGAGGATGGCACCTTTGGTTTTGAGTGAAATGTCTCACCAACTATGGGATGGATTGTCACAACATTTTATACATTCATGTTCCTCCCAAAATGAATTGTAATAACTGACTTCATCAGGTTAAATTTTAAATGTGTCCAATACTTTGGTTTATGACCTGATACCTGCAAAACTAATGACTAACTAATGACACCCCCATCAGCCTCAGTCGTACTTTCTATATAGTCTACTGCTAATTAGCAAATGTTAGCATGCTAACATGCTAAACTATGATAATGAACATGGTAAACATTATACCTGCTGCACATCAGCATGTTAACACTGTCATTGTGAGCATGTTAGCATTTCGGTCGAAGCACCGCAGTTTCTAAGTATAGCCTCACAGTGCTAGCATGGCTGTAGACTCCTACAGCTCCAATATACTGCTCGTTGGATGGTTGAAGAGCTTCTGAAACCTCCTCCCCCAACACCTTGCGTCTGACAATTTCTGTAACTTTCCGAAACCAACAATCCCACATCCACAATCATTTCATGCAACAACAGGCCGGGTGTACGGAGCTGAGAAAATACGCAGGGTTTGAACTTTGTGTAGTTGTTTTCTTGTATGACCCAGCCCTTATTCTTGTACAATAATGTTGCCATTGTTTCATTTCCTGCTTCACAGTGTTTGAGTCCCATAAATGTGGAAAAAAATCAGCCGATCTGCTGCTGAAAGTCATGTTTAAAGGATAAAGCTGGTGTTATTTTATATTTTTCTTCCCATGAAAAGACAGAAACCAACAACAGTTTGTGTCTCAATACTTTCCAAGTTCCCGAGTTTGCCTCTTTCCCACTGAAGACTTAAATCACTAAACATAGGTCATATATATGCACTTTCAATGTTTAAAACAGGTTAAATTATTTCTTAAAACTGAATTTAGAAATGTAGTTTTTAGCAAATGGTACACAAACAGGAGTAAACAGAACATTTGTTGTTGTTGTTTCAGTAGCAGAGTTGCTGCTCTAGAGAGTATTTACAGCAGCAGGACGATGTACGCTGGATCGACTCAAAATAAACTACAGTGTGTGTGATCGTGGTAATGAAGGAACATGTCACATAGTGTGTTTTTGATTGGTTTTTGAGTTGTTCATGTTTGGTTTTGGTCTTTGCCTGGAATTTGTTGAGAATAAGAAAAAACATAAAATATCACAAACTTATCCTTTAATAATGTTATCATAGCTTAATTTGCCAGACTACTCTAGAGACTAGAGAAATATGGCAGCTTACCCGGCACTGCTGCTGCTGAAAATTATGTTAACGTCATCTAACAAGCAACATATTGGTTCTTTAAGCTGTGTGATGCAGCCCACTAACACGTATTTTGTAACCGCTTTATAAAACATTCTCTCATTTTGTGTGCCAGCCAATTCTCCATCCACAAATATTGATTTCAGCAGGAATACCGAATCTATCTCCTCCAGCTCTGTGGCGCAGCATCATCCTTCAGAGATGAGAGAGCGGCCTTCTGGGAACAGGAAGTGAATCAGAGCCTGCAGTGGACAGACTGACTCTGATGGCTCCCATCTGGCTGTTCTTTAAGGATTCCCTCCAATCAAATTAGGTTTGATTGATCAACAGGCGCCGCCATTGGACGGTGGTCATGGCAATATAAATCACCCTCTGCCATCAATATGGATGGCTTTCCTGAGGAAGAGCAAAAGTGACAAAGTGTGCGTGAGAATCAAGGAAGTTTACTTCCTGGTGGCCAATATAACAGTTTAGTAATCTGAGGTTTCTGTTGGTGAGGAGAGAGATGATGATGTTCGGATCATCGTGCTCAAAGATGGATGTGGTTCACCATAAACCCTCATAAACAAACAGGGAATCAAGATATACAGATGGAAAATCTGCCACATGTTCTCACGTAAACCTGTTGATTATTATTGTCAAGCACTTAATTCATAAAATAAGTGACTTTTTTCTATATGAAACAAAAAACATAAGATAACAATACTTTTCCAAAATGGATACTATCTTTTTTTTTGTAAAGAAAAGTCTTCAGCTCTGTTCAGGCTTTACTTGATTTAACGTTCTCAATTTAACAAATTCTTCACAAAACACTAGTATTGGAGCTCATCATCTTCACTTCACTACTTTTCGTTAATACATTTCTATCTTGATTTTAATGTGATTTAAAAAAAGATATACAGTGAAGTAATAAGATGTGCAAATAGTGTAATAAATAGTATAATAGCTCTGAATATTAAACCAAGTTAAAATCAATATTTGGATTTAGTTCTATTGGTCATATCAAGAAGAGTTTAAGTCTCAACAGTGAGACGATACTATGAAACAACACTGACTTACTCAGATTTACATAATACAGCAGAAGATCAAAAGTCAAACAAGCAAACAAAACAAAATGAAAAAACTTGGAGGTTTAATTGGTCCTAGAAAGGTAACGTTAACCTGTAAGATGAAGAGAGTGAGAACTGAATTGATTTTCATACTTCTGTCACACCCATAAGCAGGTTAGGTTTCTGTCTGAATATGGAAATAATGTTCCATACATCTCTGTCTAGTATTTCTTACCTTTGCACAAAACATCTAGAATCAAAACTGTCCAGCAGTGGACGAGACTTTTATTTTATACATTAAAAAAACTCTTAAAATGTTCATGGAATAAGTAAGAAACGAACTGGTGCTTGGTTGAACAAACGCAAGCCCTAAATGTTGCTTATGGTCCTCACTCTATCCTTACATTAATGATTTAGGGGTTCAATTACTTAATTCAGGGTATATTAAAGGGCCCTGTCACCTAAACTTGCTAAATATGGGGAAATTAAGGCATCACATTGACTGATTAAGGGAGTTTATAGGAGTTGTGGGTGCATATAGAAAAGACCTCTGCTCAGCATGAAGTTGGGTGGAGCCAATTTGGGATGTATGATATCACCAAACCCTAAGAATAATAATAAGGGTGTGTGTGTTTTCTCAACAGGTCAAAGTCTGTCTTGAGAAGAGGTCTAATTAACATAACTGGAAACACCTGTCTTGGTGACCATGTGTGTGTGTGGGGGCTTTAAAGAATAAGAACAAACCTCTAACAGGTGGAACAAGCACACCTGTAGGCCTTCATCCCACAGAGAGCATCAACTGAAAACACCTGTATGGCAGACCATAAGTGAGATTTAAGAGAAGATTACTTTTAAGAGATGTTTGTCCTCTGGTGACACTGTTTGTTATATTACCAAATCATTCATGAAAACACAGCCCCCCAGTCTCTCAATTAAGGACGTGTTCCGTTATTGATTGATGACTGTTTGACTCCGCAGGTCCATCTGAAACAATATCGGGCAGCGTGTCCTGTTGTGCGCATGTTATGATTATTTGAGGCCCTTGTCGGGACTCTTTTGACTATATGGAAATAATAATTCATATGAGCCGCCTGATGGTTTATGCAGATGGCGGCTGCGGGCAAAATACAGAGTCTAGTGTACAACCGAGGGCACGTGTTTAGTCATAACACATCAAAAGAATATGAGATGAGAGGGGGGCGCACGAGGCGAGACAAATTAGCAGCTTTAGAAATTGATAGCAGGTGTTTACATGTGGTATCTTTTGCATATTATAATGTGGAAGCAGGGGGGTGTAATAAACATTACAATGCGTTGTATAATAATCAATATAATTCACAATGACCTTGACGTTTTATGATGGATTGGGAGACACGGCCTACTGTAATTGCTGCCCACTCCTCCCTCCTTCCTTCCTTCCACCCTGACGCCTCCGCTCCTACTGGCTAATCTCTGTCTTTCCCCCTTTTTTTTTTTGACA
>NTHP01000325.1:374381-386326 GCA_003416845.1 Oplegnathus fasciatus
CGGGGGGGGGCAAGTTAATGACACTGACCCTCACTTCCCCAACAGCTATTCAATTCAACAATAATAACGGGTCACGCAGCTGATTTATGAGGCTGGGGCTAATAATTGTCAATTGCTAATGCGCGGGTGGGGAGGGGGGTAATGCCAGTAGACTATGCTAAATAAAATATGCCTTGACCCCACTGGGGGTGAAATGCAGGAGGCCAAAAAAGAAAAAAATTGACAGATGAGGTCTCAGATACCCCCCCCCCTCAAAGCATGTTGCAGCTTAACTGCGTCTAAAAACACACTGTTGGTTTGGTGTCTGTGGATTAAAACATTTAGAGACAAGATGCAGCAGCAGCAGCAGCATCCAGGCCAGACTCAGGCCTGCGAGCCCCCATCCGTCCGCCTGCACGGCTGCAATAAATTAATAACAACCAAACAATGTGTCGTGGAGAGGCGGATTCAATTACTAAGTTTATTTACAGGGAAAATCTCATGAAGGCCATTGACCAACGTTAAACAGAGCGGGATGAAACGATGACAAGAGCTCCGATAAGAATTTAATTCCATCTCATTTCAGACGATTTTATGAATCAAATTCTTGAACACTGGCAAGAGATTTAATGATCACATCTTTGCGAAATCTTATTTCAGAACCGGTCGATGGCATTTCTCTGCGTTAATGTCGACTTAGAGGTTGGAGTAATTTAGTAATTGATTCCTTGCCTGGCTCTCGCCCGTGCCAAGGCCGCGTTTGAGGGTAATATGTTTCCTAATCTTATCCCCCGGAATAAGATTTTTATGTTAATCCACTGGCTGGTCTCTTGGTCACTTGGGAAGCGCAGATAAAAGCTCAGAGGGGCCGGAGAGGCCAGGAGAGACGAGCCGTGCTCTGCAGGAGCTGGCTGCAGCATCTGGAAAACAACGACACGAGTTAGTGGGAGATAAAAGGGAAATATCACACACAGAAGAGCCTCTAGTACATGAGAATAAAATATTTACCTTCTTCCCCACGTGTAGAATCTGTAAATTAATTATTTTCTTTCCATATAGGCTAAATAAAACAGTGAAAAAGGTTATAAATCTGCTTTTCCCTGTGCTTGACCCCAGATGTTGTCATTTTAGAATGTATAATAAGCTATAAAGATGCATTAGGCAGGTTTATCCTCCTCTACATCCCTGCCTTTCACCATCACCGAGGCGCACAACGCCCTCAGATTTGTGCCAAAGACAGAATAAAGACGCACCACGTCAAAAAATATCTAATAACAATAACAACAGCAGCACGAGCCTGTACGCAGCAGACTGGGACACTGAGGTCTTTTGTGCTGCACGTTTTTTCCTGCAGACACCGAGAGAAGACACCAGCTTCTAATTGAATTTTAGCTCTTCTCCAGATGTCACTTCCCATCTGTGCGCTTGGAAACGCGATGCGCTTTTTACGCACCATCCTGGAACACCTTTAACTCGGATGTTTGATTTTTTCCCCCCTCCTCTCTCTCGTGTTAACATGTTTTCTGATGTTCAGATCTTAAAATCAAGGCAGCTTAGAGACATTATGATTTATTTCAGAATATTATAATTGTTTTGGATAATATTTGGATTATTAATGTGGCTCTGGAACAGCAAAGTCACCTTTACGCATCTCATCTTTATCTCAGCTGTTTTTACGCATTTCGCAGGTGAAAGCGCGACCCTCGCCTTTATCCATCCTGTCAAATTGAGACATCAGACTAAATTGCCACGAGAGCATCCCCAAAATGAATTTTTTATCTGCTCTCGAGCCCCTCCCCTGCAACACGCGGCCTTATTAATAACCGTTTTGATAAGCGTAGGATTTCCTCGGGCGGAGGAGTGAGACATTGTAGGTGAAATGTGACAGCGGGACCCTCCCATCGCGCTCTCTCTCTCTTTATCCTCCTCTGTTTCTTGGCCTTTTCGGGGGAGTGGATCCATCCAATCCATCGAGAGACAATGGCATTTTGTTCGTCTTTTTGTCCCTCCTGTCGACCCGCATTCCTATATTGCTGAGCAACGATAGTGCGCACTAAATGGAGAGGAGTTCCTCCCATATCCCGGCTATTGTCCGGCACTTGCCAGGGGAATTTAGGGTCTCGCACACATCGCATTTTCCTGATTTATTTAAGTGAAGGCATATGGTTGAAGCCCTTTATTTGCCACATAATTACGAATTAACTACCACTTTACTTGAATTAAAGGATCATTATGTTACTGTAAATCACTGTTTGCACGCACTGCTGCTGAATACGAAGAGCAACCTGCAGCCACCAGCCCCCCAGTGCAGGACATAAACTGTCTGCACGTTTTGCATCTTGCAAAAGCAAAATAAAAAAATAAATAAAAAAATAAAAAAATAAAAATCCATTAAGTCGACTGAGACTGCAGAGTTCCGCCTTTTGGATTTAATATTCTCACATCAAAATATCAAACTGTGGCTTCTCTGCGCACCCGCACCAGCTGAAAGAATTAAAAGATGTTGAAACTATAAAAGAGGAGGCGTTTCAATAGCTGGTGGACTATGGTGGAGGGACTATAGACCGCAAGAATAAAGAGCGGCTTCAGTGAAAGAAACCGATGGCTAAAAGCTATAATTGTATTTGCCTCGGCGAAATATCAGAAAAGACTTCTCGTTTCTTTGAGCGTTATTAGATTAATTCCCAGAGATGGTTCCTTTTCTCGCTGCCAGACGCGTGGAGGGAGGACGGTGAACCATTTGGCTCTTTGGTTTCAATAATCAAATTAACCATTTGGTACAACTTTTGGGTCCCAGCTCGTGTGTAGAAAAGGGGAAATAAAAAAAGAAAACATTTACATAATAGGGACCGGGTTGTGTCAAGAAAGAATTAACTTTTTTTTTTCTCTTTTCTGCTCTTGTTGATCTCTGAAAAGACCAAAAGTACACACGAAAGAAAAGGCAGAAACACACTGCAACACGTCAGCAATTGTGGAGAAAAATAATTGATGGCAAATGCGAGCGGCTCTTCTTTATTTTAACAGATAATATGGGAGCTGCACCTCGCGGCCTGAAGCCTGCGCGGACAAAATGTTCAATTTATAAAAGCGTTTGGTGCCACATTGAAATTCTTTTCTTTTTTTTATTCTAAACACAAGATGATATTTCATCAAACGGCAGCTTTGTTTTACAAATCTGGTGCCAAAATGGACAGAAGCCAGGTGGTTCTTCGCAGTTTGGAGACACTGACACGTGTATCTGAAAATGTGTTTGATAATTAAGATCTTCACCTACCGCAGCTTTCCGAAAAACTCAATTCTAGACCAGTGACCCCAAACATCGACCTGTATGTGGTTTAGAAGGCCTCTGTTTTAATCTCTCCCTCTTGTCCCGATTTCAACAAATAAATGTTTATTTCATATTCTTCAAGCCTTCTTTAATTAAGATGAAAAATAAGATCAATACTGTGAAAGATAAAATCAAATCAAATATAAAAAAGTCAAAGCTAAGATCTATAATAATCTTATAATGAAATTTAATAGGTTGTGAGACAAACGTTTATGATATCGAGTGTCCAAAATGTTGCTGCAGCCATAAATGATAAAAATACTGATATAGAGAGATAGAGATACACACAAGCCTATAGGATTATTATAAGATTATTATAGTGACTTTTCAGTGTAGGGTCTCACAGATCAATCACTGAAACAAATTCAAACATCAAACACTCATCTGCTAAATTTAATCGAAGCACCTTTGCGCCTTTTTGTGTTTCGATAATTTGGAGGAGAGAAAAAAAAACGCAGCTTCAAACGAGGACTTGAACTCGGTCCAGTGGAAAAAAAAAAAGGAAACACACCGAGTGTGTAAGCGCCATACAAAACGGTTCACCTTATTACACAAACCAAATTAACCACTCAGCCAATATTGTGAGCCTAAGAGGTCCGATGACTGCCTCGCCAGTTCGTTACTTTCATTAGAAAGATGTTATTTGCCAAATAAACGGAATAATGAAAGTAATAAAGACAATTACAAACTCATTTGAATCATAAAAACACACCCGGAAGTTTAGCAGAGATTATACTGCAGCAGTGCAGGGACAGAATTGGGAAAACGTTGCGTTTATTTGGCAAAAAGGGCATTATTAAATCGAAGCTGCTGAATTCGTTTATTACTGTGCGTAAATTGCAATATGTTGAGTTTTTAATCCGTAGTGACAATTCCTAACTTTCATTTATTTACTTCAGTTTTAGCTGCTACATTGCCATGAACCAGAAATGGCAAAGACTTGATTTAAAGTCTAAATTACGAATAAAAAAATAATAAAAAATGTCATAACCAGTGCAGCGTAATGTGGAATAAAACAAAAAGGAATCAAAACAAAGGGGGCACTGATACAGTCAACAGCACTGGTGTCATAGATGTGATTGGTGTGCATACACTGTGGGAAAAATCACCTGAACAAGGCTTTTATAGTCAGTGTAGCCATATTCGGTGTAAAAAAACGTAGAAGAAAAGGTGAAAAATCAGTCACTGGGGTGAAATAATTTGCTTGTCTGGTAGTTTTCTTGCAAGCAATTCGGGCCATACATGATGCAAAAACATTAAAAAACCAGTTTTCAGACTTCACCGCAGTTGCAGATTTTTAATTTGTCCAAAAAGGAGATTTTGAACCTCAAAAAGTCGCCATTAAACCACAAAATTGGCCGTTATACCTGATAAAAAAACGCACATGTTGTGCTGCTTCGGTGCAGGAGAGCAGAGTGAAAAACAGAGTGAAAACAGTCGGAGCAGACGGGCAGAGAGAAGAGGCAGAGGGGGAATACTATGTGAAATCCTGCCCAAGGTATACGGTCGCTTAAAAGGCTTAAAAGCTTGGAGAAAATTGGATCAGGGAGAATCGTCACCCAACTTTCATTATTTCCAAGTGGTGTGATTGAATTAAAGGGCAAGATGGTGGTTGGAGAGGAGTGGGGTGGATGGGTAGAGGGGTGGAGGGGGCGGCGGTGGTGGTGGAGGGGTGCGTAATGGCGTGGTATTAAATTCTAATTAGAGATGCAGGGGATCAATGATAGGGAGGTTGGACAGCCCGGGCCCCCAGTGCCAGCCCAATAGACTGATGAGTTATTGTCATGTAAAAAAGCGCTAGCAATAAGACCAAACGCTTTGCTATTGTCCAAGCGGAAAGAGCCAAGTTTATTATGAGGACTATATGCTCTAGAGACCTCGGGCTAGGCGGCTCTTAGGGGGCTTTTCATAAAACAGGGCTAGGTTCCTATAAAGGAGGCCAGTTTTGGAGCAGGCGCTGAGCAGTGAACATCTACCCACCGTCCAGCCTCTTTCCAACCAGTTCAAACCAAACAAGTCATCTTTCCCCCCCTACTCAGACCGCGCGTCCTCCTCATTTTTATTTTTATTATTTTTTTACTTTTCTAACCCAATTTTTTTGGGTAGTTTTTGTTTGATATTTTTTTCCCGGGAAGTGCAGCTTTCTAACTCCACCGAGCCTTCTCAAATGTATAAAATGGAGTATTCTTACCTAAATTCCTCTGCCTACGAGTCATGTATGGCCGGGATGGACACGTCGAGCTTGGCATCGGCCTATGCGGACTTCAGTTCGTGCAGTCAAGCCAGTGGGTTTCAGTACAATCCCATCAGGACCACTTTCGGGGCCACCTCCGGCTGTCCGTCTCTCACGCCGGGGTCCTGCAGCCTGGGGACCCTGCGGGACCACCAGAGCAGCCCGTACGCCGCAGGTAAGCAGCGGCTCCGGAGCCTCAACCCGGCGTATTATAGGACGTCTTGATTGCATTTGAAAATGGAAATGTGTTTAGTATTTACCAAACGAAATTTGCTTACACAAATGAAAGAATTTATCACGTTAGAAGCGATTGCAGGCAAGCGGTAATTCGGTTACGGGGTTATACTATCCCAGTCACACCCAAAACCGCCAACAGAATTATCTTAAGCTGCCAAAATGATAGGCATAATTTATTTACTTTGCGATGAGACATAAAGCTTCGAAAATAATTAGATAACCAAAGACTAAAGCTCATTATTGACACCGAATTGGAGTTACAGTAGCAACAAGCGGCGCGGATGGGAACATTATGACAAGTTTTCAAACTTGAGCCTCAATCTGAGGAGCAACAATTAGTTTAACATTACAATTAACCGCATCACAGGTCAGCAACGTTATCAATTCAGAAGTAATTCACAGGTAATCAAAGCCATAATACAATTGAAAGCTTTAGCTCAGCATCCTTAACCGGATTTTATACAAAATATCGAATTTGAATTTACTTCCACTTGACAACATCACAGTTACACACACTCATATCTCCCACTGCACAGATGAGACCACTGCACGTCTGACGGTGACATTTTTATTTCGTTTACAGTTCCCTACAAACTCTTCACGGATCACGGCGGACTGAACGAGAAGAGAAAGCAGAGGCGCATCCGGACCACGTTCACCAGCGCCCAGCTGAAGGAGCTGGAGCGGGTTTTTGCTGAGACGCACTACCCGGACATCTACACCAGAGAGGAGCTGGCACTCAAAATCGATCTGACTGAAGCCAGAGTGCAGGTACGCAGCCACCGGCTCTCCAACAGACACCAACCTGCTCCGATTACGCACAATTACGCACGGGTGGATTTATGATGCAAATAAGAAACATTTTAACACGTTGCGTCTAATCACTCATTTTCAATAGATTTTAGTGAATTAAAACTGCTTTGACATGATGACTGGCCTCCAACTGCTGGCACCATCTAATACACACTCTTGTGCATTAATGCGCAAAAATAAAGAGATGGTGTTCGTCTTTAGGGACACTTTTACACACTTAAACCTCAAAACGCATTTATAAGCAAAATAATTAGTTAATTCAATTCAACTGTGCTAAAGAGCCTTTTTAGTCAACATATTTTATTGAAAATTGAGAGTTAATAATAATTTTAGATGAGCAGGGATCCATTTTTTGGCACAAACCAAACATTCATGGTGGTTTAACTTCTGTACTTGCACACATTTTCCAGGTGTGGTTCCAAAACCGGCGCGCCAAGTTCCGCAAGCAGGAGCGGGCTGCTGCAGCGGCCGCAGCGGCTGCCAAGTCCAGTTCTGGAAAGAAGTCCGACTCCAGAGATGAAGACAGCAAAGAGACCAAATCTACCGACCCCGACAGCACAGGAGGACCGGGCCCGAACCCCGTGCCCACCTCCAACTGCGGAGGACCGAGCCCCACCGGAGGCCAGGTCAACACCACCGGGAACGGACAGGTGGACCAAGTGAAGACCTCCGTGTCCACCGGCATGGGGGTGACAGCACCGAGCCAAGGCTGGGCCACCGCCCCGGGGACCATCACCTCTATCCCGGACTCATTGGGCGGGCCATTCGCCAGCGTACTGTCGTCTTTGCAAAGACAGAACGGAGCCAAAGCTACATTAGTAAAGACCAGCATGTTCTAATGAGGCTTCACAGCGGGGGAAGAAAAACAGAGCAGAGGGAAAGAGAAACGTTTCCTCATCCTCCGGAGACTGAAAAGCAATTGCCCGAAACAGACTTAAGGACAATAAAAAGCAGTGAAAAAGAAGATGACAACTCTGTTATTTTATTTTTATGCCTTGCGCCGTTTCTTGTGGTCAGTGGACACTTTTGCTGTAAAAAATATCCATCTTGACAAGTCATATTGTCTCATAATAGCAACGTTTCTTTTTCTTAAAACAAGTGCAAGTTGGGTGAAATGTTCCCACTTGTTTCTGGTCATGTCTAAAGACTGAAACCCTGAAAAACAAACCGCATATTACTGTACTAATATCAACAAAATGACACATTCTGAAAACACATCTCATCCCAAAGCAAAATGTTCCTCTTGTTTTAAGAAAGAAAAACGACACATGTAAGGCTGAACTCTGGCTGAAGGGACTTGTTAAGATGAACATTTTTTTTGGCCAAATTTATGAGCAAACACAAGACGTCTGCGCTCCGGAAACGCGTCGTGCCATCAGTGAGCAAAGGAGCCTCGTTAAGTCACATCACATGTCAGAGTTCAACAGCTGCTTTGTTTGGTAGAGAGACGTTTAATATCCATGACTGAGGATGCTCTCTCTCTCACTGATCCACGGTCTGACTCAACAAATATCCAACGAGACGCTGACGCATTTTGCTTTTCTGTTCTCTGTAGACACAACCTGCTGTCTGGAAGTAGCCTCGAACAGCTGTGTTTTCGTTTCCAGGGCTGCTGAGAGTTTAGTTTCTTTAAATTATCGATATAAACACAATTATTTCCTCGAGAAAAAAAAAGGCACAAACTACTGCAATGTTCACCTCTGACAGGAAATCTGTGTTTTGTGTGTCTTTCTACGGCAGTGTTTTTGTGGCTCAAATTGTATAGTGTTAATACGTATTATTGTCTCCTATAGTTGAACCATAGGCCATACTCCCTCGTAGATCGATCATACAAGTCTTTTTGATGTTTTACAAAATTCCCTCGGAAGAATTTATTTTGGGTAAAAAAAAAAAAAGGGAATGGATGCAAACATTGTATTTATTTCTATATAATTTGCATGTTGTCTCTTTGTCTGATTTTAAATGATTTCCCTTCCATTTTGTGAGCATTATGTAACATGTTTTGTCCAGGATCTGAAAGTTATTTATATGTAGGTAATGAATGCTTATATTTAAGAAGGAAATATTTCTACATGTGCACATAGTTTTCCAGGTGTACCATTGAAATGGTTGTTGATGATAAAAAAAACAATAATAGTCCAAGTTGCTTTGTCATGTTTTCTTTGGACAGGTAAGAGAAGTTATTGGTTATGATCCCTGTTGGGATTTACAGCTTTACATGTCCTTTGATCATACAGTCCTAAAACAAGCTTCTTCGTGGTTGCTGCAGTCTTAAATTCAACGTTTCTCGGTCATGGTCGTTTGAAAAGGAGGAAGATTTCAGCACCACGGACAGCACCGCACCGCTTCACAATTCAGAGTGTTCAGGATTTATTTTTCCTGAAAAAAGGTGAAAATATTTGACTTAAGATTAATATGATTTCACCACATTTAAACGAAAATGTCCAGAATCAAGTGCAAGTCTTCTGAAACTAGACAGAATTTGAAAATCCGCTCCAATAATGCCAAGAAAATGTCACTTTACCGGAGATGAGATGGAAACCATTTCATCTAAACTGCGTCACACCAATAAGCAGGTACATTACATTTATTCTGAAGAGAAATAGATTTTAAAGCTCAACATCGAACAGATTGACCTTGAATGAAGATTTTGAAGCAGGTTTTTCACCAGATTTTGTGACGCTGGAGGATCAACTGCATGACAAAACCCAAACACACGACAGGTGAGGTCTTAGACGTGTACTGATACTGGCCACCATTTTGTTTTTGCTGTCACAGATATTCGCGACACACTCTGGATCTCTGGTGTCACGGTGTTTACTAACAGTTATCGCATCTTGTGACTGAATCTGAAGATTTACGGGGTCACAGTTTTGGATCAACAGCCGCCAGAACACGTGACCCTGTGAAAATANTTTAGCCTTAATTTAGAATTATCATCTGTTTACAGTGTTTCTAGTTTTATCTGTCATGTTTTTATTCTGCCGTTGTTTGTTTCCCTCAATCAGACATACCTGGTTACATAAAGGTTAAATAATTAAATAAATAAACAAACAGCAGTGAGCACTATTTGAGGTGGAAACAGTTTCCTATTTTACGCATTTCCTTCTTGCTGAAGCGAGTTCATCCGCAGCATCAAATGGTTGAAGTATTTATTTACCACGTGTCTTCCATTAGTTTACATCTTTTAGCTCGTGCATGATCTTTTTTTTGGATTATTGCAAAAACAACAGACAAAAGTTTTAATTTATAACATTTTATTTATAAACATACAGTATGCTATAAATGCCATTGCATTTAAACATCAAATGAATCTATATTTCGGGTAGTGCTCAGGTGAATATTACAATAAATACAGAACAGACGTAAAGGTTTCATTCCCCAACTATCCTGTCTGAATATAGAGCTCCGTCTCAAAGATCCCGCTAGAAGACACTCAGCCGAGATTTATTCGTGAACTAAATGAGGATAAAAAATAAAATACACAATCGGAACAGAAGCTTAAAAATACTGTAGATCAGAGAGATGAACCCGGAGGAGAAGCTTGGCTATAGGAGGAGGAGGAGGTGGAGGAGGCTGCTAGTTTGCTTTCATACAGCAAATCATTTGGTTTTAGGCTTAAACGTGCATTTTTACATCCACAATACATAACCGAGCTCTTCTCATACAAGTCCAAAAANCACGACAGGTGAGGTCTTAGACGTGTACTGATACTGGCCACCATTTTGTTTTTGCTGTCACAGATATTCGCGACACACTCTGGATCTCTGGTGTCACGGTGTTTACTAACAGTTATCGCATCTTGTGACTGAATCTGAAGATTTACGGGGTCACAGTTTTGGATCAACAGCCGCCAGAACACGTGACCCTGTGAAAATAGGATGGATGCATCTTTTTTTTTGGCAACAAAGCTGAAATTCCTCATCAGGGCACTGAAGACCACCTGGTCACTGAACACCTGTTCAGGTGCCTCAACCTGAACTCAACACTACTCTGTTACTGTCTAACCATAATCTGACTTTAACCTAAACTACACTTTGACACGGAGTTAAGGAATCTCACACCAATGGCAGAATTTTAGTCTCCATTAAACTCTGTGTTAATGGACTTAAATCTTAATTTTGTCAGGTTTTTTTAGCCTTAATTTAGAATTATCATCTGTTTACAGTGTTTCTAGTTTTATCTGTCATGTTTTTATTCTGCCGTTGTTTGTTTCCCTCAATCAGACATACCTGGTTACATAAAGGTTAAATAATTAAATAAATAAACAAACAGCAGTGAGCACTATTTGAGGTGGAAACAGTTTCCTATTTTACGCATTTCNGAGGTCTTAGACGTGTACTGATACTGGCCACCATTTTGTTTTTGCTGTCACAGATATTCGCGACACACTCTGGATCTCTGGTGTCACGGTGTTTACTAACAGTTATCGCATCTTGTGACTGAATCTGAAGATTTACGGGGTCACAGTTTTGGATCAACAGCCGCCAGAACACGTGACCCTGTGAAAATATGATGGATGCATCTTTTTTTTTGGCAACAAAGCTGAAATTCCTCATCAGGGCACTGAAGACCACCTGGTCACTGAACACCTGTTCAGCTACACTTTGACACGGAGTTAAGGAATCTCACACCAATGGCAGAATTTTAGTCTCCATTAAACTCTGTGTTAATGGACTTAAGTCTTAATTTTGTCAGGTTTCTTTAGCCTTAATTTAGAATTATCATCTGTTTACAGTGTTTCTAGTTTTATCTGTCATGTTTTTATTCTGCCGTTGTTTGTTTCCCTCAATCAGACATACCTGGTTACATAAAGGTTAAATAATTAAATAAATAAACAAACAGCAGTGAGCACTATTTGAGGTGGAAACAGTTTCCTATTTTACGCATTTCCTTCTTGCTGAAGCGAGTTCATCCGCAGCATCAAATGGTTGAAGTATTTATTTACCACGTGTCTTCCATTAGTTTACATCTTTTAGCTCGTGCATGATCTTTTTTTTGGATTATTGCAAAAACAACAGACAAAAGTTTTAATTTATAACATTTTATTTATAAACATACAGTATGCTATAAATGCCATTGCATTTAAACATCAAATGAATCTATATTTCGGGTAGTGCTCAGGTGAATATTACAATAAATACAGAACAGACGTAAAGGTTTCATTCCCCAACTATCCTGTCTGAATATAGAGCTCCGTCTCAAAGATCCCGCTAGAAGACACTCAGCCGAGATTTATTCGTGAACTAAATGAGGATAAAAAATAAAATACACAATCGGAACAGAAGCTTAAAAATACTGTAGATCAGAGAGATGAACCCGGAGGAGAAGCTTGGCTATAGGAGGAGGAGGAGG
>NTHP01000325.1:398861-431533 GCA_003416845.1 Oplegnathus fasciatus
AAAAAAAAAAAAGAACGCGTGGCTGAAAAGCAAAAGAGAAAAAAAGCCAGCAAGGAGGACATGCTAATCAAACTCAGAAAACAAGGAGATGTATGGAAAAGAAGCTGCCAGCTTGGTATTTGGACGTAAGGAGTTCACTGACCTGCTGTCGTTTTCTGTGATGGGTGATATCCGAATGATTCTGGTGAAGCTAAGCTTGGTACGTTCTCTCTTTCCTGTGATGTCTCCTGGGAACTGGGAACACTTGCCTGCAGAGATATTCAAAGATTATCCGTTGGATGGCTGGGTGACTGCTTCTTTGAATATGTTTGGTGACAAAAGTTTATATTAGTTTGGTTAGCAGCCTCACCTGTACACTAACTGGCTGACTTTGCTGTGTGCTGACCCCTGATGGGACAAGGTTGGAGATGTTTTGACCAGATGGTTCAGTTTTTTCTTGTTCTTGTTTGGCTTCTGAAAACACAGAGACAGTGCAATTTTATCACTACAGCAAAATCCTAAAAAACAGGACAGTAAGGACACCTTCTTTTTACAAATTATTTTTCTTTGTCGAAGCTTCAGATGAAATTACAACAATCCATGACCTGTAATGATACAAGTCTATGAGCAACCACAAGGGGTCAGCATAGCAGCATGCTGTTCAGACCTGCAGGTGGCGTTTGTTGAGCTGCAGCATTTGACTTCCCCTCTGCTGGAGCAGCTACTGACTGGCTTCCAGCCTTCCCAAAGCTTTCTTCTGGCTTCTGCAGCTCCTATAAGGGTCACAGATGGTTTCCAAGTTAAACAATGAACTAAATAAGCCTGAGATCAAAAGGCCTATGTAGTGCATGAGGTATATGTATAAAAATAGATTCCAGTCTTGAAAAGTCAAATTCCAGTAATTACATAAAGTTGCCAAAGCCTTGCAAGATGGTAAAATGTATCTAAAGAGAAACATCAGATTACAACACAAGTGTTGGATATACAGCACGTAAACAAGTCACAAAGTTGTCTTCTTACAAGTTATTCAACTGATTGCTGTAAGAAGAGGAAAGAGTAAGGGAATGTAAAGTAAATAACTAAATGCAACACCAGACAGAGGTGTTTCAGTTCCAATTCAACTAATTCAGGGCTTTCTGCAGCAGTGTTGGGGGACTTGAAGCACTGTGCACCCAGCAAACTGATTCAATTTCCAGAGATATTTAACTGGGGCAAGTTTGTGCCACTAAACCTACACTGGATCCAAACAGTCACTGTTTGGTTTTTCATTGAGAGCTGCAAATTAAATATGTTCTGAATGGACTCAACCAGGCTGTATTCTGTAAGTAAACTAACCATAACCATGACTTTAGTAGGGGTGTAGCAGTACATGTTGGTCTTGAACTTTTGCAGGAATGAATGACACCTTCAAAATTATTTCTGACAGGAGAGCAAAGTAGATTAATTTTCTTAATCAACTATAAAAGATCCTAATCCTGACCGATGGGAGCGAGGTGGGCCGGCTGGGTGGTGTCGAATGCTCAATGACTTTCTCTTCTTGGACGTCTTTAGGAGCCGGTTCTGTGCCACCTTGCGCCTCCTTGGCCTTCGTTGACACTGGGCTCTCTCCCCCGGTTGAGGCGTGTGGACTGTGTGTTGTTGAGGCTGCTGATGAGGGAGCATCTACAGTGCTGTTGCTGGATTTGGAAGGGGACGCCTGGAAATGGGGAGGAGATTCCCTTCCTCGACTCTCAGGCGTGGTGGGAACATCGACACTTCCTATGTCGCCGTTGACTCGGAGCAAACCATCCGCCTAAATGGGAAGAGAACAGGTTTAATATTGGCTTTATATACACGCTATACAGTTCAAGAAAAGATTGAGTACATATGAGTAAATGTGAATCTGTATGAGATTCATAATGCCTCTAATTTGTTATTTTCCAGCCCTAACTCGAAATATATGACTTAAATGCCTGAAGTTCAGCTACAATCAGGCTGTTCAAGCTCAAAATATTTAAAACTGTAAACAAAATTAATTGATGAGAACCAAAAAATTAAAATAAACCCATGCCTAAAAACCCATCGCCCTCATTTGTGGTCATTACCAGCCTCTCATCTCTGTTCGTTATTAGCTATTCATCTAGCTCACAACACCATGCTGGCCTCTGTGACAAAGAGGCACTAATGTATGTGTGAGGAGCTCCTAGTGAGCGGTAACTTAAGACACAGTGGTGGAGTTGGGTGAATGCAGGCTCTCAGTCTGTCCCCCTGCGCCTCCACCTTCTCATCCCTCTCCTAGCAGCCTGTGTGGGCCCTCTTTGTCTGCTGGGAGCCCACTTCACATTGAGAGGGCCCTACTTGTCAACTTCTTAAGTCAATAGGGAACAGAGGGCTCCATTCAAAGCCGGGCTCCGCTCAGACTCCTGACAAGACATTCCAGAAAAGTGCTCTGCTCCATTAGGTCTGGTAATAACCTGCCCCTCCCTCCCCGCCACACCAAAACATAAGATCTCATTTTGAATATTCCCATTTAGCAATTTTTCCAGAAGAAAAGGAAATGGATCCTGTTGAGAGTACTTTGAGCCAAATTGAAACATTACATGCTTCTTCTGGGAGAAGTCTTGTGTTTTCCTAGAAACCAGCCGGCTCATCACCATGGAGGCTCTGTGGCATTCTAATGTAACTGCCAAGAGAGCTGGAGGGGAATTTACCCACCCGCCTCTGAGGAGGGCAGCCAACACTGGGAAGTAACCACATGTAAAGTGGTCAAGATCTCAACCATGCCCTCTGCAGAACTGTTGTGGTCACACTAACCAAATCTCGATTATTTCATGTATGCATGAGGAGACCTTTATCATCACTGTGTGAGAAACCTAAACAGAATTGACACACATGGCATTTGGAGGTTGTGCTGTAAAGCACATTTACAGCAGCAATAATGCATTCACTTTTATTGTGATCTGTGAAAGTTATCTGTTGAGACAACGACAAGTGCTTCAGAGTCAGTCTCACCTTGCTGGGCCACGGTTCAGCTGCTGTGGGTCGAGACTGGATGTAAGGCTTGGGAGTCAGCAAAGGCACTGGTTTGGGTGACAGGCCTCGGGAGGATGGCGGCTCAGACGAGCGAGAGCGAATCTGAGGCCGCTGGTGTGAGGAGTCTTTGGGAAACTCCTCGATTCGCGCCTCCAATGTAGATGTGAACTTCGGAGCCGGGGCGGACTGCTGGCGCAGATACCTCATGGGCCCGTTGGGGTCCATGTCGAAGGGGTCAGGGGTCGTTGGGGAGGCGGACAAGGAGAGGGAGAGAGGGAAGGGTGAGCAGGGAAAGGAGGGATCAGCAGATATGCTGCGGTCTAGGAGCTTTGGCAGCTGTAGGCGTTCCAGGACTGTTTCGCTGATGGAGAAACGCTGGGCGTAACGCTGGAGGATGGCCGATGCCTCGTCTGGGGTTCTGGCTCTCCTGTACGCATCCCGCAGCTCCTCCTCACGACGCTCCCTGTTGGAGAGGGAAGGAGGTACAGAAGGGATAACGCAAAACAGCTGTGTAAAATGTGAAGCAACTGATATTCAAATTCATCAACAATAAATTCAATGGAAAAGACATGACAGACGAGTGAGAAGAGCAGAGTAATGATGCTATAGCAATGAATGCTTGTCACAAGATGTCATCAAAATCAACCACTTAAAATATATATTTTTTACAATTGTAAAAAAGGATATATAGGGATTTCAAACCATATTTGAATTACATTTGATCAAAGAGGCAACTATAGTCTCATCCATAATACCAAGCCATCTTTCTCTATGGCAGACCTACTTAAATAAACTCCAGGAGGAGTTGCTGTCACCTTTGCACCCACTAACAGGAATTAGAATGAACATTAAATTGAGAAAGAGCTGTTTTCCGTTATACTACTATTGTTTTGTACACACAGGTTTGTTTGTTTTTTAGCTGAATACAACTGAAACATCCTGTTTGTGTGTATTTCACCTACTTGTCCTCCACTATTTCTCTGTAGGTCTTGATGCTTCTCCTCCTCTCTGAGGTGCAGATGTCTCCTGACATCAACCGCTCCATCATCTTCCTCTCCTCCTCCTTCTTGATTAGGTCCTGGGAAATACTCCTCCTCCGATTTTTCCATCGGGCCAGGTCCTGACACATAAACACATTGGAAGTGTTTCAGTTCCAAGTGAAACAAGGCAAGAGGGCTTGGCTCAGCAGCGTTGTGGGACCTGAAGCACTGCTGTGGCCCTAGAAAGCTGATTTAAGTTGTTTAACTGGGGCACAGCAAAAAATGACTGGAGTTTGTGCTTCAGGCTGAAGGCACTAAAATCACTGCATATAACTGATAAACTCCTGAATCAATGGAGACAAGAAATACAAACTGCAGATGAGACAAAATTCTACTGGGAGGTAAAAAGTTACCTCAATTTTTAAAAAAAATCATCGTAATCAAAAAAAAATTAAAAAAAATAAATAAATGCACAAGAGAAATAAAAATGGTACGTAAAGTCAGACAAATCTGAGACACTTACGTCCTGCCAGTGATCCTCCTCTTCCTTCATCTTGTTGTACTGGTTGTGCATCAGTTCATGACGCACCTGACTGTGGGGCTGCAAGATGGCCTCCTCCTCACCACGCATGTCGATCATACTCACACTCCTAGAGGGCGGAGGGAGGGAGAGACACACAGAGAATATGGATAATGAAAACATGTGTTGACATGTCATTTCCAGAATAGGACATGGTTTAGTTTTTCATGTTATAATGCTGCTAGTGATTCCATAAATGTCAGTACATTGTACTGTAAGTACAGTATGTTTGTGTGTTGGTGTCTTTCTCATACAGTCACGTGGCACACAGTTAAAACACCGTGACCCTCTAACCTTTTCAAGCAGATCCAGCAGTGGCTAAAAAAAGCTAATATCAAAAAAAGCACTGAAAATCATTCTGGCCTGAGGTGACGCTCCACCCAAAATCTATGTTTATACAGTGGTTTCAAAGAAAACACATCATCCACAAACATTATTTTACAGATATCAAAATAAGATGCATCTTTTAAAGACTCCATGAACGGAAAGCAGTGGATCTTCAAAGGTAACCTCGTGCTCACCCAGTAGGCATAACTAAGATTTTAGAAACAACATTCACAGTTTTTTCAGAAAGTAATTTGCCTTTGGTTTGTTCTTTTGAATGATCCCATATTGTTTCATATCACATTCCAACATTTGTTTCAACAGGAAATGCATAACATTAAGGACGTTGAGATGCCATTTAATGGGACCTTTGAAAATATCAGCAAGTACCTGTGTTTGTAAAGCTTTTAGTAACATTCTGATGTGAGTATATGTGATGCAACAACCAGTACTGTTTTCATACAGTCAAAGACACTGGTGTTCATATTTGTTAAGTCATCCATTTTCAGGTTACAGACAAGACAGTAAAGTGCAGCCTTATTGTTAGGAGCATGCAGCTGTATTGCTTGTTCATCACAGACTTGGAATGGGTAAATGCTTAAATAATCGTCCTGCTCATTAAAGTCACGAGTGTAAGAATAGTTTTTGTTTTAAAATGCATTGCCAAAATACAAAGGTATCGCTTGGCTTAAAATTACAAAAGGAGTGGTAACAAACAATTATCTGACTCTTACGGTGCTCACTCACGGTCAGATGTTTTATGGAGCCCATTGGTCACTGTGTGGACTGAAGAAACATGTAGCAGGAGAGTGTTTTGAACCTAAGAGATGACTGACTGACGTTGATTGTTATTTTATTTTAAAAGTTTTGGCCAGCGGGACGGGTAAAATTACAGGTGTAATCTGTGGACTCTAAAGCTTTTAAACAAATATGCATTTGAGTCATCTCCTGGTTATGAATCCTCTCTCCTGCTTCATGAAAAGCATTTTGCATTAGCTTTTAGCAGCAAAGGAGATTACCCTGATGATTTTCATTATTTGTTTCGTAAGGTAGAGGGATGGGATGTTGGGAGGGTGGTTGAAATGGTTGTTACATGAAACATGCAGCTGGCAGAAGCACTAAGATGAGAAGATGGAGCAGCACAGTTTAATAAGTCCTCTCCACAGCCACTACTGCAGGCACTTTGAATAAATCTGAGGAGGAATGGATTGTCGCCAGCCAAAAAGTCAAACAAGCATGTCCACTAGATTTATTCAAAACATACTTTCATGATATTTCAGATCAAGTGTAAGGGCTACGGACATTGTTTGACAATGCACACTGTCAAAAATGTCCACTTTGACAAGACATTGAACTTATTATCTAAATGATACTAGTAGGAAAAATCTGCTTAATTGGGACACAATTTTGTTTTCCACACAAAGAAAACTTTTGTAAAGAGTTGTCCTAAATCACATAGGATCATCTTGTAACAAATGTAGTGATACATCAGCTCTGACTGACTGTACTTACTCCCACTTACACCTACATGAAAACAGAAATCTGTATAAATTACCATCTTTATCTTATCTTTGGTCCATTCATTTCACTCTTCAGTGTGGTTTTATAAATGAATTCATCTTCTACAACTCAGAATTTTGCCTGGAATTCTTTGTGCAGGAGCTACTAGGATAAATAAAAACACTAATTAATGACATTCAGTAGAAAATTCCAGTATCACATGAGCGGTTTGAGGGGCCATTTTATTACCCTGGTAAGGAGAACACTACATTCTTGTAATTTTTCTACCATTACAAGATGGTCAAACATAAAGGCATTAAAAACTGACACGATATTGCTCATGTGACCTTCAATCACACAAAAACAACAACACCAAAAAAACAAACTCTACTGTCAGAACTTGAAGTTGTTGTCAACGGCTTCAAGAAAGTTCTTTAAATTACTTCAACCTTTGGCAGATTTTCCCACTTGCATAAAGAAAAATCCAATTCCAACACTCAGTGAATGATTAAATGACTTATTGAGCGGGCTTTATTTTGTAGTGCAGAGAAGCGCCGAGGCAGACAGCTGAGCTTCTGAGTGGTAAAAAGACAACTTACTGTGGGTCATCTGACACACTATGTGTGCGGCTGAATCTACAGAAGGCAGAGAGCATGGAGAGAGAGCACAATCACAAATGAATACAAGTACACTCAACAGAGAAACACGTCATTCACTCATGTGAATTTTAAAACACAGTGATGGAATATTTGACTGTTAGCTAGTGGGTAACATGCTGTGTTGTGACCACAGCCCACAATGAGTTAGTTACGTCAGATTAAATACAGAATATGTACCAGCTAAGGTTGATTAAAAATGTGGTGGTTTTGTGTCTATGCACTGATGTATGTCAGTTTCTGGGTTTAATGATGATCCTCAAACCAAGCACAAGGGGGCAGTCTTATCCATAACACAGCCAGAGCAGAACAGAAGACAAGTTTACTGCATCACTGCAAACCAAAACACTGCTAGCATACAATAGATGCATATGGCAATGATCTCAGAGTGCAGCTGACACTTAAATATTAAAAAAAAAAGCACATGCATCTTTTATTAGACAGCACAAGAGCAACATCAAGGATGTGGCTCTCTTTCTGTCTGTGACCACCACTTGTAGGTTTGGCCTTGACCACAAAGGTCTTCACACAGCCTTTTTTTTAATGGAGCTGCCTCTGTGATGTTGGAGGGGTGTGAGAGAAAGTGTGGCCTGTGGTTTCTTGCCACAAGAGAACAAGGAGACTAAATTAAGAGAAGCCTCACAAAATCAAGACCAGACTAAGATTGTTATTTGCCATATGGTATGTTGTAGGAAGATGTCAGCCTGTGATACAGTGAGGCTTGCATTAAAGCCAACATCATTTTATTGGCATACATGGAACAGTAGTACGGTATGCATTCATACAAAAATAATTTTGGTTCAAATTGGATCAAATTCAATTCAGTGTCCATTGCTGTCATCCCGTAATTGGGTCTCCAGAAGATCAAAGGTTGCCAACCGAAGTCATGCATAGTTAATCAAAGACCACACTCTCAAACGTTCTTTCTTCTCCAAATTTCTTAATAACAAAAAAAAAGCAAGGAAATGAGAAAAAATACATATTTTTCAGAGTTTCCATGCATTCTGTGTACAATAACAACTGCTTTTTAGAAAACAATATCAATTTGCATTCATATAAAAAAAAAGGTCATGCAATCTTTAGGTAGTTTAGTCATCCAAATAGGAGCATTGCGGTCTGAGGTTGAGGTCACATGCTGAGATAAAGTATTCAAAAGGATTATTGGAATAGTAGATCCCTTGATTTTAAAAGTTGAATTATGTAGTTCTACTTCAACGCGGTGGGAATTCATGAAATGTGGTGTAGTTGCTGGACGGGGCTCACGTTGCTGGAGGATTGCTGTCCAACCATGTTGTCCCTCCTTGTGGGTCGTCACTTTCACTCAGCGCCCTTCCCTTCCGTCGGCCTGTATCGGTTGTTGCTGTTGTAGTGGCTGCCATGGCAGCGGGCATAGGAAAGAAGTGGGAGGGACTCGGTGTGGTGACGTGTTTGGGAGAGGTCAGCGTTTGGCCGGCCCGCTTCTCATCACGCTCTGCATCTGCGACTAACGGGGCACCGGCGACTCCCTTCCTCACGGCCACCTCCTCCTGCTCTGTCACAGGTGGATGTTTCCCAGACATGATGACGGGGCTTGTTGCAACCAAGGGGGTTGCCGTAGCGTTTGGTGCTAGAGTCGTCGAATGGTGGAAGAGCTCCTCTGAGCACGAGCGAGCTGGAGTACTGCGGAAAGCAAAGCAAGCTAAAACGTACTGCTGCCTAGTTATCATCCTACATCATCAGACAGCATTCCTCTGGAGGAGCCAAAATGAAGGTTTTTGAAGACATAAATCTGAGAAAATAGCATAGTATGGTCACAAATCCTTTCAGAGCAGACTGGATGTGAAAACAAATTGGAGTCACAAAGCCAAAGCAAAAGTCACTGAAAGCTCTGTTGTTTGTCATCCTATGATGAACAGCTACTTTCTGGGAGGCTTATTATTGGACTGTAAATTACCAGATTGCATGGCAGGGAGGGAAAGGCTGTGAAAAGGCCAGGCTTCAGTCCCAGCCTGCTCAGGGTCAGGGAAGGAAGAAGGCCTCATTTCCTTACATCCTGAGGGTGGGTCGCATGTTCATGTTCCCTGCGAGTGTGTGGACACATACAGTACATTTTTGTGTGTACCTGCTGTATGTATGGGTTTGTATTTGAAGGTGTGTGCAGTTTTGTTCCTAGACTTTGACGAGAAAGGTCAAGTACTATATTATTGGAAAGTAGATGGCATTCAAGTGTATTTTCTTGGTCCATGCTTCTTGTTGTCTAGATTTTATCAATTCAAAATACACCATTGAAGGTGTTTTTGTCACCCAGCTGAATCACTGGTTGAACTAATGAATAATACTCACCCTTTCAAATGTTACATTTAATTTTGCCATTTCAGCTCAAGCTAAGAAACTCAGTAAACAGCAAACACACACCATCATATGGCTGGGTGTCAGCTCTGCTCTATTTCTATCCAAACAAACGGATAGAAACAACCCTATCAGCGACAGAGTGATCTTAAAAAAGATGTGTGAACACAACTTTGAAAGGCAAACACAGATATGTTGATGTTACACAACTGTTTTTAAAAGCATTAACTCCTGGCGACACCAAAATGCACAAATTCCAGCCTCAGTTTTCTTCTGGAAAAATGCAAGCTGTTACCAACTTAAGAAGCCCATATCAAAGCCTTTTACAAACATCCTAGAAATCCCCCCTTTTCCTTGGAATGCAGCTACACACAAGTCAGATTTCTACTGAGGATTCTTTTCACTCCCTTGAAACGCTGACAATCCAATCAATGCCATAACATCTCTGCCAGAAAAAGCTGGAAACTGGGGGTGTGACTCTAATAACTCTCCAACAGGACTGTGAATGAAACGTCTGCTGGACCAGGAAATGACACCGGATAGGGCTGGATTGTGAAATAATAACAGAAACCTAAACTGACATTTTTCACGAGAGTAACATCGTAATCACGCACCGTAGTGGACTTCTTCACAGTGAAATATACAACAGCATTGTGTCTTGACAGCTCCTAATCCTCACCTTGCTACCTGACACTAAGTGTAAAATTTATGACCCTGGGCTGGCCTGCTGAGTAAAGACCCTGCATAACAACAGTGTTCTACATGTAACTTGGTTTCATTGAGCACTGAACCTCTTGTTATCGCATTGTTATGTTGCTCTGGATAAGAACGGCACTGGAAACGATGATCTGGTTATGGCAGTGCCAAAGAGGAAAAGGGCTGGATGGAAACACCAGCTGTGAAAACTGGAACCATTTTCTACCAAAGAAACCGTCCTGATGAAAACTGTTCACAGCGAGGTATGTGGATTACCCTGATTAACTTTGGACAGATGTGCTGATTTTCAAGTGCAATTTTTCAGTGTTTTCAGTGGCACAAACAAAATTCCATTCATCTTCACTGTATGGTGGTGCAGGCAGGAGTCTCAGTGGTAGATATCTCAAAATGTGCACATGAAATTGAAATGATCTGCATGTCCCTTGTAGTAAGTGAGATTTTTTCTAAATTGGGTGATCTGACCCTTTAAAAAAAAAACAAAGGTAGCTACATTAAGAACCTTCACTGCTGACTCAATTCATGGCCAACATTAAAAGAATTCTCCACAGATTTAGCATTGCAAGATTCAGTTGTGTTCTGCTAGTGGCGGCTAATGTATCCTCGAGCCTCTAGCGTTAAGCAGAGATGAGGAGCGGGCTACAGAGGCCTGCTACACTCACTTCTTTCTGACTTCACACTTCCAGATTTATTTCATTTTCAAACTTGTAGTCTTCAGCGCTGACTCAAGTGACATCACTTGCCTCAAATTTGATCTTAATGTTGCCTCAAGTGATATCACCTACAGACTTCTCATAGCTCCCTCTGGAGCCACATATGCAGTAGTACTCCCCAACGCCTGTAAACAGACCTTGATGTGTAAAATCGTTGGAGTTCCCCTTTAAGGACAACATGTAAAAATTCAAAAACAATATCAACAATTTAGCATTAGAAAAATATAAACAAATAATTTTAAATTCTATAGGACAATATATTATCTTTTATATTTGGTTGATTTAGAGGAACTATGTATCAGAACCATGTCAATAAAAAGGTAACTGGGCTTCTGATTTGGGCTATTGAGAAAAACATAAATCAAGGTGAAGACCTTTGCTCAGAAGCAGCCATCAGGTGAGTTTCCATGGGAGGCTCTGCATGGGGCTGGGGGAGGCTACAGGGCAGAGGCTCACTGTTCCTCCTCACGCCCGCTGCATGGATCTCAATGCAAGGTGTGGAGGCAGTCTGCTCCCCTTCCTCCTCGTCCTTTTTAGTCTGGTTCTCCTTCTGAATCTGTATCTGGGGTTCGAGGGGCGGGGTGGGGGACGGGCTGGGAGATTCTCTAGGTGGGGTGTCTAAGCTAGGGACCTCATTTGGACTGTTACATCACCCATTCACACACCACACACAGGAGAGGAAGACGTAATCACATTGGAGCAAAATTAGCACAACAGTGACACGAGGATGGCCACAACATGATGGTCATGAGACACGGGGCACATGAACGTTTTAACGAGGGAAAAGTAGGTTCACACAAGAGGAGGCAAGGGGGGAAACACCATGAGAGATGGAAAGGAAGGAGATGGAGAAAAAAACAATAAAATCAATTAATACATGCGTTTTGATGTAACACATAACTCGATGGATGAAGTAAACAATAGGGGGAATGAAAGACAGATTAGCAACACACACGGGGAGATACACACAGGCACAACACACACACAGTACACACTTCCCTACAGTATATGCACCCACTCGCAGCACTTTTTGGAAATGTAGACACACTGGGGTGAGGCTAATTAGATTGCAGATATTTGGCTTTTAATTAAATATCTTCGATCTCCTGCTGCTGCTCGTGAACAGCTAAATAATGATACGCTGACGATGAAAAGCGTAACAGAATAAAATTTGTGATCCCAGCACTCTCACGTGGTGACATGCCAAACCAATAAATGCCAATATGATCTTCTGACTTTAATCTGCCTCATTTTTTCTATGCAGCATAATTCACACTTTTCCTTCGTCAGAGTCAGAGCCAAAGAAAACGCACATCTGGCCTCCATCAGCCACTCCCATATGTACAGTACTGGACAGAGAAAAATAATCAACAGCTGAAACTTTTAATTGCAGACATCTGCAATTTGACACAGGTGACATTTTCTCTTGCGTAATGTTTAAACAACACAAAATTAATCAAATATAATGTTGGTGGGTATTAGAAATAGCTAATAATAAACAACATATGATTTGTCTTCCAACATCTACAGTCATTCTGTCAATCTGATCACACTCATATTTAATTCCTTTGTGTCTAGAATTTCTCATGCTAAATTAAACTCACAAAACATGCAGGAAGGAGACTTTCTCTGGTCAAACTGCATTTTCAGCTACAAGAAAATGCCAGAAGATGCCTGAAAATTCACAACAACCTTTAATCAGCAAATCAATTTCAAGCTAAAACAAGGTGATGGTTGTACAACCTGTCCCCAAATTACCACTTCAATTTTTTACATCCCTCCTGACCGTCACCTGCAGCATCCAGGCCCTTGAATGGCTCAGCACTATATTGGTCCAGCCTATCAGCAAATCCGTCATCTCGTACATAAACTCTGCTGGACCACCACTCAGATTTTAAATATAAAATGTTTAAGCGTGTGCCAGGGTTTACATCAAACTCACGTAGGAAAGCACAAGATTGTTTGGTCTAAGTTACGGTGTTCTGTGAACACAAAGGTGGACTATTTATTGTAATCTTCACAAAAGAAAATGAACCTTGAATATTTAAACCTCCTATGTAAAATGTTCTTGCAGAAATATTTCATCAGATAAAATGGTTAAATGCTGCATCTTCAATTTTCTAACAATTCACAGACTTTCAATGTCATGAAATTGTAGTATTGAGCTCACTTGCACAAGACATCATTTCATTAGGTTAGTAAAGCTTTACACTCTGGTTAATACACAACACCACGTATACTTCTCAGAACAGTTCTCTGATTTAAACCCTAATTCTCAGATTACAACTCTACTTGCATTTAAATGTCTATTTAAAATAAATGGCATTTCCTGAATGTGACAGTGTTTCTTCCCTTCTTATTACTATCAGACTCACCTGAATGGTCTGTCTCCCCCTATAGGAGAAGTGGCAGTACTCCAACTCTTGCGTCCTCCCTCCTCTTTATCGCTCCTCTTCTTACGGAGTGGCGTGGGCACATATCCACTCTGGTTGCTCTTGTTGGGCAGGTACTGGTTGAAGGGCATGGCGGTTCGTGGCTCGCTGACGGACGTCCGCCGTGCCGACATGTCATCCTTACGGACGTCTGGCATCTTCCTGTGGGGGGGACCGTCGGACTCAGAGTCACTGCCGCGGCCTGTTGAGGAGGAGACGGGGGAATTAAAGAGTTTATTGATGGTGTTATGGAACTTTATTGTATTATTATTCAGGAGAGTGTCGCGGTAAATACAGCTTCTTTTCATTATTTGTGACGTGGTGAAGGATGAACTAATCCCAATTAAAAGGAGATTTAATTTCTACATGCTTTGATAAAGGTCACTGACTGAACACTTAGTCAATATACGTGAAATTACTTTTAAAAATATTGAGGACTGCACTGTCGCCTGCTCATGCTTGAACACTGATTTCCATTACTTTAATGCTATGAGGAACAAGATGATTACTGTAAAACAACATTACTCAAGAAGACATGGCATTGTATTCTTGTGTTATAAGTAATGTTCAGATTAACAAGAGATTGAAATTGTAACAAACCAACACTGAGATTTATCAAACAGCAAATTACTTTGCAATTCTTTACTCCATTAATGGTAGTTTTGCTGCACTTCTGATGAGGCATATACATCTAACAGTGTGTCTGATATGTTTCATTAACCCTCTGAGTGATAATATCCCATAAGCATCCCAGAGAGCAAGAGACACCCAGCAGCTCTCAGACAGAGAGAAAGAATAAATCCAAAAATAAGTTGAGCAAAAAAAACAAAAACAGTTGACTGAGGAGTCTCATTGCAGTTACCCCAGATTTCTAATCTCTGAATAAAAATAATACTTAAATCTACAGACTTTCTCCCCAAGCTGTTACATCATATACTGTAGGCATACAGAACATTAAAGTGCTGTTACAGTGTTATTATATGCACTGCATTCCAGTGGCTGAACATAAATCAACCCCAAGCAGGTTGATGGCTTGTTTTTATGAAACAAAGCAACATAAATCATCACAAAATTTGTATTATGCAGCTCCTGCTGACTGAATTCTAGCCTACAGTTTCGGAAGAATTCACTTAGGATGCCACTGTCTGACTGTATCACATCTTGAACACACTGTTAGCTCTTTAATGTCAGTGGCAACACCTGGCTTTGCAGAAGTGCATCGCTCACGGACTTTCCCCGCTTGGCGTCTTAAATTCCTCTGCAAGATGTTCACGTGTGATCCTCAAGAGTACATACAGAGGAGAGAAATGAGGATAAAGCTGATCGAGGACAGTCATTTCCACCTCCATTAAGTCGTTTTTTGTTAATGCTAACTCAAATTCAACATTTGGAAACAGCAGGTAATGGATACCTGCAGCCTGGCTTTACCCAAGGTCTCTCAAAATTCCTCTCCAAGATGTTCAGCACATGTACTACTGGAATTCCCCTCCCTTTGGATGCATGCATGCTCAATCTGTGACCTATGAATTTATGACTCAATGTATATATTTTCCAAGAATAAACCCACAATTTCAACCAGATCTAAACCGTAAAATCCTCCCTTAGCTCTGAAGATATACTCACACTGGAAACAAACGTCATATTGAACTTGTCAAAACCTCCCTTTCTATCAATAGACTTCTTCATTTTTATGTGGTCTGAAAAGATTGACAGATCAAGGTCCAAAAGAGGCCTTGAGGTATCTGCACTTCCAACGATGAATGGCGCAATTATGCCTCTTAACCCATATCAATTGGAAACATGAGTGACTCTACCATCCAAGTCTATCCACCCTTAAGGAACAACACATGTCTTTACAGGGCGATCTGATCTCTCTGCACATATGGTAACACTGAAGCTCGAAGGAACGTTTATCATGGGTCAGTGCTACACTGTGCCAAGGCTTCACAGAAACTTATTTACATCAATAATCATCTACATGCAGTAATACTACAGGACAGTCCGGTTCAATATGTGTTACAGTGACAGGAATAGAATTACAAATGAAGAGTGATAGTCATATCCTCAATATTTCTAATAGCATAAATGATCTGACATAGTATTCATGTTTTTTCCAATTTTCCCATTATATGGACCAGATATTTCTAGGCAGAATGAACAGCAAAAGTCTGCAAGGAGTCACATCTTGACCACATGGAAAAGTGTCAACAGCAGGGTTAGGTTCTGATAGCCAGTTCCATTTAGGATCTGGATCCCGGATACCTGGATTAGTTAAGCTCTGATGCCAACAAACCTCTCAGTGAAACTTTTATCTCTCCTCATTCTTCTTCTTCTTATTACAAGTAAAGAACAATGTTGAAAACATGTAGGAAGCACGTTTCTCACTTTTAACCAGCGCTGACAGTCCAGCAGTACATTTTCAACCTTGCTGTCGTTGGATGTGAATCCCAGAACAGATATCAGGGTCTAATCTAATCATGTCAGATATGAGCAGCAATTTGGAGCTCAACATGAAGGCATGTGATGTGAGAGCAGTGGTATGAAAACATTTTACAGGTTGCATAACTGGTATTTTAGGAAACCTGTATGCTGGACTAAAGGGAAATTTCTTATAACCCCTCCCCCTGAAAACCATCTCAATGACATCACTCAGTTTATTCTTTCAAACAGCCTTTGAGTAGCAATGGGTGTTGTCCCGCAAAAATAGAAAAAGTGGAGGGCAGGCTTTACTATAGGAGCACCAGAAGCACAAAGTGTCTCATTTATCAACACTGTATCCATCTAACAAACTTGGCCCAAACAAAAGAGCATCGCCAATATTTAATTTCTTTAAGAGATTCAATTAAAGTCTTCTCCCTGTCCCCTAATTACTGTCAGGGTGAAGTCAGTTTACAGAGCTGAATAGTGAAAGGGCTATGTCTAAAAGGTCAAGTCAGGGAAAACCGGGTGAGTTTGTGTGCATGTTAATAAATGGATGCTCTTGTTCTGGGTGTACTCAAAGCTCCCTGTGATTGGGTGATAACTGCATTGTTATCCTGTTCTCACTTCTCTAGTTTGTGCCTCCTGGGTCTGATCTGAACACTGATAGTATGATACCCTCAGTAACAGCAAGGGCTTACAAATATTATCAGACATGCAGATTTCTATAAACCGTTGGAACAAATATGTAGATTTTGGCCTTGACTTACTAACCTTTATATCCCCTTATGCATGACTGAACCACAAAGTGCTTCTGACAGCAATAAATTAAAACGAACTTCAGATTATCTTGTGATCAATCTGTGAAGTTCATTCCAGGAGTCACTCTGTGAACATGTTCTGTCATTCGGTTTTTCTTGTCAGCACTCTTCTCCAGCATGCCTCCTTATTTTTAATTTTTCCACAATAACAGAACATGTTACTTTGGATCAGAGGTGGGCGTATGGGAATACGAGAAGCTTGACGATTTGACTAATCAGCTGTGGGTTACACGTGTTGGTGGACAGATTGATTGTGGGAATGCGTGTATAGTAGAATCTTAAAAGGGTTTAAAATAATGCCTTGTGGCAGCTTTGCATTCTGGTCTATTGAGGATATTAAGAAGGAAACTTTGCCTCTCACTGCTGCGATGGATTTCTCCTTGTATGATTGCTGAATGTCATTCAAAAATGTGGCTGTTTAATGGCCCTTGTTTTGGCTATTTTGGACATCAAAATCTTAGATTTACCACCGATGTAGAGCTAATATTTTTCTGTTATCAAAAGACCTGGCTGCTTATCTGCAGGAATGACAAATTAGGGTGAATTTTCCCCCCTTATTTCTGAGGAGAAAACATCAACATCCAGCAAGGTTTTTACTTTGACTGACTGTTGGTGACAGCAGCTTAAGCTTTGGAGACGGCAGTTTCCCTTTACACTTCCCTCAAAACAAAAACACAGTCAGACAGGATGCTTGGCCTCGCTCTGTGTTTTCCCACATGCAGTTCTGAGATGAAACGTACATTAGGCTTTTTGACGACTGCTGTAACCTTTTATAAGCTGTCATTAAAATTTAAAAGGGTCAAATTCAAATAAAGTGTAGCAATCAACGGCTTTCAATGACAGCATAAGGCTGGCTTGGCATTATAAAGTACTTATATGCAGCCAAACTCTATTTTTGACTCAATTTTTGACTTCAGTAAAAGGCATAAAACAAATTCACAGCTGTTTTCAGTTTATGTTTGTGTTGAAAAACTTAACATTATGTAAAATTGTTATGCTACTATGTTGGACGCATTAAATTACATATGCTAATACATGGTTATCTAAACACAAACTTATTATATACTTATAAACAAAGCAATATAGATTACGTACATGCAGTTAGAGCTTTATGTTCTGTCTTTCCTGTTAGTTTTAGTATCTGTGATTCTTTACTGTACTATCCACTTGTAGCTCTGCGTGTGTGTCAACACCAGTAGAGTCTACTGATTGAATGAATCCTAAATGAGGTATAGCCACCTAAAAACACAGTGAAAACTTGGAGGAAAAACTGTTTTGGGGGGAAATCTCGATAAGAAGGTGAGAAATCAAAGAGATTTTATGGAAAGTAGCAGGCTGGGAGAATTAACAGTACCTGTCAGGTGCACAGAGCATGAGTCTGTTTCCATGACAACTGACCATCAAAATAAACTCACGAAATAGAGGGAGGTAAAATCAATCATACATTAATTTCCTTGTAAAGTACTTGATATGACATGATGTGACATGTTCTGGGAAATCTAAAAAATTCTGCCAAGACATTTTCACTCATGAATTCACATTTCGTACACGTCATGAGATGAGTTGGTCTACCAAGAATTCCTTATTGTGAAGATGAGGATGTATTATTATATGGAATCGTGTCCTTTGTTGACGTTTCGCTGACGGATCAGTCAAATGTCAGATCAAAAAACTACTAAAAGCTCTCATTCATACAACCACACCTCTCCCTCTTCTTTGTCTCACTGCATGAGGAAGCTTCATCTCCTCTCTCTCTCTCGTGCCGTCACTCATCTCACTCCACGCTTCAAGAGAGTTATCAAACAACTGGAGGCCGGGACAACAGGCTCAAACACTCAACACAGAGACACTTTTGTGCGGATGTCAATGACAGAGGTGGAATTCCTCACTGTACAGTAAGGTGTCACAAACGCTATGAGACTGCAAGATTGGACAAGCACGATGGCCGAGGCACCCACTCATTCACGTACATACTGCACATTAATAAATAAACCCACACAGATGCAGAAATAGATAAAATTACTATAGAATTAAACAGAATTGTTGCAACATGCAATATTTCAGGGGAAATTAAGAATCCAAGAAGAAATTGTGGAGGAAATATGGACAGGAGAAGGAGAATTTTTCAAAGTGTTATTTGCTTAAAAAAGAGGAAAAGTTATGGAATAAATATTTTAAATTAGAAATACTGATTTTTTTTTAATGCAATAGCGTTTTTCAGTCAGTTGAATTCAAGGAAGTAAAGAGGAGGTGTGGTGGGCAGTTGGCTCCACAAAGTCAAAAAACATTTTAATATCAGTATATTTAATCACAACTACTAACATTTATATTTCAATTTGAAACATTGATCTGATGCTCTTAAGCAGAGCTACCACTGATCAGGCAGGGGTTCAGTGTCTCACAGTGTTCAAACTACAGCTTAAAACCTACAGATTTTATTCATTTTAAAGGGACACATGTGTAAACAGTAAAGTACTACACTGGAGTGCTGTTGTCTTTCTAGATCAAATCAAACCCTTCAAAGCCTTCCTGACACTTTTATTTTATTTTATCAAAATTTTTCTGCGTTTCCACGAGGACAAATAAATCTAACATCTGCTGTTTCACGTCACCCGACACAACATGTCATTGGATGTCATGTTGGCGGAGCCTGTGTTAACATTACATAACTGAAATGTGTTTGAAACAAAAACAGATGTGACAGCATTTGTTACTGTAGCTAGGCTCGTGCATGTTTTTTTGACATTGCAGGTACGAGCGATCCAAGAACTGGTACAGACATGCAAAGGGTGTGCATGACCAGCTTTTCAGAAAGGAACATGTAGATTTTGTGGTGTGCATGTATCCTTTATCCTTTTTTTGATAAGAGACTGAATTCTTCGACAATAAATGCAGAGCAGTTGCATTGCAGAACAACAGACTTTATTACAAGCGGCACCAGAAGCACGAACATACAAATACGTACACTGAGCCTACAGTATATGCTAAATCTGACCAGAACAAAAAGAGCAGCGCCTGTACTGAATTTCTTCCCTTTCACATGAAATATATAGCTGCAGCTAAAATGAAACAATGGCCATAGCTTGATTTCAAAACAGGCAACACACTGAGATCATTCACTTTATTCTTTCAAACAGCCTTTGACTAGCACTGGGCGTTGTCCTGCGAAAACACAGGGAGGAGAACAACAGGCTTTACTACAGTAGCAGTAGAAGGACAATGTACCTCATTTATCTATATACTATATCTGTACACCACAATTGATCAAAACAAAACAGCCAGTACTGAATTACTTTCCGTCCACAAGACATATGGCTGTGGCTTAAATGACACAATGGCTATTGAACACATTTAACCTGCAACCTTTAACTTAAAAAGGGTGGTCATTCTAACCACAAGATCACACATTCACAATCAAAGCATGCAAACTAGTACTGGTAGTGTTCTATGTGAATATGAAGAGTGTAAAGTGTGGAAAGAGTAGACTATTTCCTACCATCGCTGCTGCCGCGGGCGACCAGGACGTCCGGCGACGGGGTCTGTCGTGAGCGTGAGCCGAAGGAGTCCAGACTGTCGAACGAGTCCTCGCGGCCGTGCCGTGGTGGGGAGAGAGAGTCGCTGCGCTCGGAGTCCCAGCAGTCGATGTAGCCACTGTCCCGGATGCTGCGTTTAGGGCTCTCTGCCTCCTCCGCCTCCTGAACATTTATAAACACACGTCCGGCTTATATCAAATGTACACGTTAGTGTAAAATACGTGCATACAAAAGGACAGATACACAACATATCCTGCAAAGTACACTGAGTAACTTGTGTTGTGTGTCCTTACATTTATCTGACAACTGAACAGAATTTAATTTTCACCTGGTCAAACAATTTCTGAAGAATTTGTTTACCTCCCGTCCCCTACAAACATCTCACTGTAAGTCTTGCTTTTTCTCCTCCATCCTCTCTCTGCATTTTCTCACCTTTTCTTCTGCTCAGATCCCTCTCCATCACTCTCTCTTCACCTCGGTGACCCCTCCCTTGTCTGTCTACAGTTGAAACATGTCTATGCAGCTAATGGGAGGTGGGGAAAGGCCTTTCCTGTCTACCAAAAGATTTCCTGTTCCTGACCCCTAGACCGTCTGTTATGCAACTCCCACCCAGACCTCTAACAAACTCTGTATTATGGTTTCAACTAGGCTGTACTGCCACAGAATCTGTCTCCTTTATCTCTTTGTCTAACATACATTCAACTTTCTTTGGTGAAGCAAGGGCATTGTACAGTAAATGTGCGTTGGTCAGGTAGGTGGGTGTAAACACTTGCCTTAAAATCCAGTGACCAAGGTTCAATCTCATTTTTTATGCTATCACTGCCAGATTTTTATCCCAACTTTAATCAAACTGTTCTTGTCACCTAAACCTAAAAGCTACACATTGCATTTAGATCTTAAGGGGTTTGTTCACTCAAATTACACAAAAAAGCAGGTAGTTTTGGCTTTATGTGGCCAGGTTTGGAGAACTCTAAGAGAGGGAAAAAAGCTGGAAAAATAAAACCAAAACTATTGATGGCAAGATACCACCAGTGGTAAGTGAGGTGGTCTATTTTTTCCTAATTTGGGTGAACTCACCACTGGTGCACTTATCCTGAGCTACTTACAATATATGAACAGATAAAACTGCACAAATTCACCTGCTTCTTGCATTTCAATCATCATTTTTTAAAGGTCCAGCTTCCATTTCATAAGCATTAGAAGTGAGCTGGGAAGTGCCAATTTAATTTTGAATGTGTGCACCTGATGTGTTTTCCTTGATTTTGAAATCTCATTTTATTATTAATCTCTTTTTTGTTTCATAGAAACGTGGCTTTGTTTTGGTCAGCAGAACATCTGGGAAAGATATTCTGCTGTGTTGGCAGCGATTTCTCAGTTTTATAGAACAGCAAAGGGACGTCACACTGTGGAATAAATCGCATGGCGGTGACATCATGGTTATCAGTGGTTGTCATAGACTGTGTGTGTGTGTGTGTGTGAGAATGTGTGTCTTGGGGTTTTGCTAATGCTAACTTGTCTCTATTCCTTTGGGTCAGTAAAAGGGTGGAACCAGGTTGAGATGATTGACACAAGAGCCCAATTTGGCCCAATGGGGGGGTGTTATACACTGCAATACAATGATACAATGATTTCTGAGGAGTCTGTGTACATTTAACAAACACAATCATTCAGCGCACCCCAAAATAAATGATCCAGTATAATTTGTGTGTCTTTCTCAAAGTCATCTTGTTAGGACATTTGATTACTGCAGGGATCAAATCTGTGATTTCCTGCCTACAGGAAAAGAACAGCCTCTCTCTACCCCTATAGCTGTGGTTGCTAGGAGATTTGTAATACAACTGCAACAGCAACTACTGACTGTATTGTCCCTGTACTTTAGATTAAGCTCTTCATGATATTTTTAGCCCTGGACATTACTAAACATGACTTAGCAAACCTTTCGCATCTGTGACAGCAGGCCTTCAAACTCTTTCAGGTCCAGCGTGGGCCCGTTGTAGGCAGTACAGCCGTTGGCAGCACGACCCAACCAATAGATGGTGATTAGAACCTAAAAGGACAGAAAAAAATACAGTCAGACATCATGATAAGATGAGATGATACTTAGCAAAGCATGGAACATAACTGTACACAGGTTCCTGGCACATCTTTGAACATTTTAAGTGAAAACAATAACAGATATGTACATAGTGTATTTTTTTTCCAATTAGAGTAAGGTTTTGTTTGCTAGTCACTATATTCACTCTTATTCCACCTTCTTAACAGGCTAAACTTGTGTGTAAGTAGTAAAGCAACCCATGTGATGATGGAAGCGTTTGCTTGTTCACGTGTGTAGATTCATTAAAATAACGATTAATAAAAGATAACACATGCTGTACTACTTAAGTCATCGTCTAATTAAGGCTTCAGATGTAATCTATTTCATGAAACACTAACAGAGAGAGAATTGTTTAGGCTTGTTTAAAACAATAGCAGCACAGGTCATCCAGTGATCCTGGGTGCGATCTTAAATTCAAGTTCCTCACTGCAGTCAAAAGTCTTCATAATGATACCTTGGATCCAGACATACTGTCCATTAGACTGTCGAGACAAAACATGTCATTCAAGGTACATTGAGCCATCGAGTGTTTGAAGTCTGAGTTGGCCGTCCCAAACCAATAATTGCCACAAAATGAGTACAATGTCATAACATAACATAGGGTATTGTAATTTAATGTTTTTCAGAGGAAAATTATGTAATTCAATTGAGTAGACGTACAGTATGTACATGTAGCACTGCAGGTCAACATGTGAAGCCTTTTATTAGTCCTCTAAATAGGTAAAATGGCTACAAATATTATTTTGTCAGCTCATGGTTGTATTGAAGGAAGGTAAAAGTGCACAAAACAAACACTTGAAACCATTCTCCGCTCTGTTCCTATCACTTTTTTCCATACAAAGCAATACAAGCTGGCTTTCTGGTCATTACAATCCAGCCTCTTCCAAAGAAGTTACATGTCAGCCAATGCATGCTGCACAAATGTGACAAGGCTGAGCCATTGTTTTGACCCTGAAACCAGTCACAGGCACTTTTCCTGCTGAAACACAGCATCCCCTCAGGGGTCACAGTGATTTATATTTGCCTGTTAGCTAGCTTAGCCGTCAGTGCATAAATTACCAGGTCAATCTCACCTCCTTCCAACACAGTAACCCTGTAAAATCAGGAGCAGAAGGAGGCCGCACTTCTGACTCTTGCTTGTAACCTAATGCTGAACGTGACTGAGGAACTGAAGCTTACAGCATTCACTGTAACTCCCTTTGGAGTCAGCTAAATGCCTAAAATGCAGAATGTACAGATTGGCTGTAGCCACAGGGAGATCACACAGAGCTGCACCTTTAGCACTGCTGGCCAAGTGTTCCCAGCTATATTTACTGTGTCCATGTCAACCGGCACTCCACAGGGATTGCTTTGATAAGAAAGCTCAGCATGGCTTAATGTGTTTATTTCAGTCATACTGTCAGTGTAAACACCGTCTGCCGTTCAAACACACTTGGAGGAAGAGCAAAGGAACTGGCGTGCTGATCAGAAAGAGCACAAAGTCTTTTCTGAGTGATATTGTGCTAATTCCTGAAGGCAAATTCATCTTTTAGGCCAAAGTACAGGCCTTAGCCTTACTAAGCTGCAACTCTATAGCAGTGAGGTATTTAATGTTTTGCTCAAAGACACTTCAGATCACCGGGAATCAAACCAGAATTATTTTCAAATGTAGATCAAAACTGCTGGTGATAGATTTGCAGTTTTGGTATTCGTCTTTATGTAAATAACCTGTACAGAATGCCACTAACATACAAGTACTGTGCTAAAGCAATATTGCACCTGCTGTGGTTATGCTTCATTATCTGCACACTGTAGCACAGCAGAGGGTATTGCTTCTGTGTTACAAGTATAATGATATCATCCGTGCCAGCTCCCCTTGGAAGTGGGTCAGCACCAAATGTGTTTCAGTTGCTTACTAGTACGCTTTAAACGCATCCATATTGATCCAAACTGCGAGAGAACATGTCACAACTGTGCCAGCATGATTCAGACATGCAACACTAAACCTACAACAAACAATCGTACAAAAACCGAAACTTGGACACAAGCACCGAGCCACAGTAGCTCAAAGAAAACATGTCCGTGGAGTTTTGACTGATAGAAATATAAACGACAGGCCTGACAGTGAAGTGATGCACAGCGTCACACTTGCTTTGCCTCTTTAGTTTCAGCAGCTGTCTGATCTGGCAGATGTGGAAAGACCTGTCAAAGAGGTTCCATCTGAAAATGACAATCATGTCTTTGTTTCATGTACACACACACACACACACACACACGAGTGATGCTAACACAAGCGTGTGAATAAACCCAAAAATACACCTACAATGTAAACACATACACACAAGCCCATGCACGCTCACATTTAAGCCCATGTTGCAATCGGCAAGACCTGTAGTGGTGCTTATAGATACAGATTCACGATACTAGTCATCCCAGTACACACATGCACAATCAGCCCTTCTAGTTCACACCTGCACCTGTGAAACGATCATCTCATGACTCCAGCGATATTCCACCCATCCATGCAGTACCCTCTTTTTACCTCAATATCCAATCTGTTTGCTAAACAACACCTTTGTCACCAAATCAGCAAATTCTTCTCGGCGCAGTTCCTTCACCTCTCAGTATGTGATGTGCTGCAGAAACAGCTGCTATCAAATCCTAGTCCTCAGCTTGAGTCTGCAGGGCACATCCATAGTGTAGCAGCATATCGCAATAGCAGGTCCTGGCTAAAGCGTTGCCTGCTGGGAGTTTCTGGGCCGTTTGCTATTGCTGCAAATGCTGGCTAATGTGGCTGAGAGTCCCTGTGTGTAGTCAGCTAAATGAGCTAGCAGCCCAGGCCAGCTCTGCAGCTCAACACATTAACTTGTACAGTGCACAGCAGCATCAGAGTGGGAGAGTGAGAGAGAGCGGGAGAGAGAGAGAGAGAGGACTTTGACTGCAGAGTGGGCAGGGCTAGCAATATGTGTTCTACTTCTTAAAGCAGCATTATTAGAAAAAGAGAAGAGGGTGCTGAGGTGTTTATTTGAACAAAAATAGAAAACACGAGGACTGTTTAAAATGAATAATTAGAAGGGAGACAGAACAACAAATACACAGGATAAAACAGGCAGAATAGGAAGACCTAAACTAGGCAGAATATGCAGAAAAAGAAGACACAGCAGGTTTAACAGAAAAGGATTTTGACGTTTAAATGTTTAGAAATTAAACAAATAAAAGAGAAAGAATGGGTAAAGCACAAAAAATGACTAAAACTGTAAAGAGCAGAACAAGGGAACGCACAAACGGTACTGAAAGTGGAGTCTGTGTGTAAATGACAATGCAAGAAGAGCTGCAGTAAGTAGAGTAAGAACAAACAGATAGAACAGATAGAGACAGAAGATAATACTTAAGTAAAAGAGGGAGATCAAACGGGATTGGAAAATGTAGAACAGAGAATCAACTGAATATGTAGAGCTAAAGGACAGAATAGATGGAACAAAAGCAGGTAGAGTAGATTCAATGAAAAGATTTGGGGGAGAAGACCACACAGGATAGATAAAAGTAGAACAGCCAGAAAAGGTAAAGCTTCAAAAAGTAAAGCCAAAGTAGAAAAAGTAAGAGTTGCTAGTACAGTACTTTAGCAGAATAATACAGCATATAGAGCAGCTGAAAGAAAGGAGAGTGACAACCACAGCACAAACAGAAACACTGGACCATAATGACAGTTCCCATCCAAACATACATTTAGCACACAAACAAATTATCCCACTGTGATCCAGAAGTATCACTTACATTCTTGAGCTTTCGGCTGCAGTCACTTCCCCTGGGAGAACGAGAAAGAGAGGGAGAGACAGTGAGACATTGACTTCTGGTGTTGTTTAATGAAATATCTTGTAATAAAAATAACAGCAGACACCTTTTAAACCAACTAACTCCCACATATCCATGCAGCAAAAACAAAACTTACTGAATATACTGAGGGATCTGCAGTGGGTGTAGCCCACGTAGGGAGAACTAACAGACTCTACACTTGCATCTCTGGATCCACTTAGTTGTTTGGTGTATTTTTTTAATATTTCCAGCAGTTTTGCTGAATGGCTGCAGTTTGACCTCAGACATACAGACTAAATATTGGAATATTTATGATAGTTCTTCTGTACCAAAGAGGAAGGGCGTCTTTCTAGATCTGCCCTTCTGCACCAACTTTCATTTACAAAGACTTCCTTCAACATAAAGTCAGAAGAGACAGATGTCACAGTGGTGGCCATATGGTTTGACTGCCAAGTGATCTCTGGGAGGTGCAGTGCAGAAACACCACAGCAGTGGCCACTTAGCGCCACAGACGTTGCCAAAATGAAAAGATGTGGATCTTGCGGATCACCACTTGAAGCTATAAATGGGAAGTGGAATGAACCAGTTGTAAAACTGACCCCAATACATACTTGTGTTGTGGAAATATAAACTTCTAGGCTAAGAGAGGGATTGAGACAGCAGCGCCAGAGAAATATATTAAAATACAGACACACACACAAAGAGGTTTGACAACATATAAGACCTCGATTTCTCTATTAGTCTTAACTCAGTAAAATCCATCTCTCTTTTCCTAAACTGTGACTGTTAACCACAAAAGATCTGTGCAGCCTTTTCAAAATGAAATGATTTGTTACTCCTTAACTATGGAAAACAGTTATACACAAAGAAACTCACAAAATAAAGTACAATGTGTTTAAAAAAATGAAAATAATTAAGCAACATTCCCAAAAGCACAACAAAAGTTGAAAAGTGAGAAAAAGACAAAGTTGGAGGTAAGACGGACCTGTGAAAATCTTCCTGCCAGAGTCAAAGCACTCTAATGGAGAACCCCGGTCATCCTCCGGCTTCAGCCTGGATTGTGACCAAAAAAGCTCTAAATTTGTATTCAGGCTCAATGGCCCATATGCTCTGCAATAAGTGCTAGCCCAAAACCAGCCTTACCGGAGAAGATCAAATAATTCTCAAAATTTATACTGGTTTGAAAAGAAGCCAATGGAGAGACGCCACTGGGAGGGATGTGGTTTCTCTTTCTGGTGCTGGCTGTGAGGCGGCTGGCTGCAGCATTTTGCAGGTCCTGGTCAGCAGGAAAACATGATGCTTTGAATATGTTTCCCTCATTATGAATCGCATCTCAGTATCAAGATCAGTAAGAAAAACAAATCTTTCTGTGGACATTAAGTTCACTTTTCATGGATAACAGACGACCTTACATAGAAAACCGTTGCCATGTGTGGGTAAAAGATTGCTTCACATCGAATACATTCCCACATATGGAAAATAAATTACCTTTCATGGAAAACAGGTTGCCTTGTGAAAAGCATCACCTGAAACGGGTAACAGGGGGCTATATGCTCAAGAGATGAATATGAATAAAGCTGGAATGATGATTCCTCAAACTGCAAGTAGGCGAGCGTGTATGGGGTGTCGCTTGGAGACGTTCGTGTGGCTTTTCGTTGATACTTGTATCTAGTACGCCTTCCAACAGAGCAGAATCAATTGTTTGATGCATACTGTAAGTCTGCACGACGCGTTGTTGAGATTTAGGAGCTGTGTGCGTCAGGTCCTCTGTGACCTATGGTTACCCATGACACCCTTCTCTGCATAGGTTCGTAGAGAAGTTTACGTGCATCTTCGGAGAAGCGTAATTCCAGATTAACAGGTCCTTACTATATATACACTGCACTGTAGCTATATCTACTGGGAATCCAAGTAAACACACAAACAAATACTGGGTAACAGATCATCTTGGATACAAAATAGCTTATAAGGGTGATGCAGTGCATCACCTTGTAATGTATTGAAATGTATTGCCCAATATGGAAAACAGAACAGAACTAAGGTTTATTTAATGGTGGAGTTACATGACAGAATAATGTTGACGGATAAAAGCCACAACAACATCCGCAAATTGTAAGTGTCTCAATTACAGAACAGAGAAAATATTGAGCATTTTGTTTTTGCCTAAATTTTATTTCTTAATTCATAGTATAAATTATGAGACTGTTTAATAACAAGTTTCCAAGGCCTGAGGGTCACAGAGCCCAACTCACTCAACATACAAGTGGCACACAAATTGCAGTTGCGTGAGTTTTCCATGACAGCAGTGACCTGACAAAGAGAGGAGTGAAAGAGGAGAAGAAGAGCAAGGTGAAAATAGCTGGAGGGAATCTGTAAACTCTCCCCCTCCTCCTTCCTCCTCATCATCCCCTCTTTCTGTCAGCTGACTAAATAAACTCAGTGACAGGTTATTTTTCTCTGCTGTTACCTTGTAGAAGCAAACCTGAAGGACAAACGGATTCCATAAGGTATTAGATCATATTTATTCCACCGTTTTCTGTTCTGTCTCTCTCTCCGTCTCTCTCACAGTCAGTATCTATGATTTTATTCAAACAGTATCAGTGATAAACAGAAACACAGATGTCAAAGAAAGTACAATTTCAAAAGCTACTGTGTTGTCATCATATTCATTTTGACAGTTATGGCTTCAATGCTCTTCTCTCCTTTTATTTACTGCTCTTACAAAATATGAATATATAATATATATTATTGTACATTCCATGGTGAACTTTTGATTTATGTTTTTCTCCCATTTTTTATTTATTATATTCTACCTACAATTTAATGCCTATATGATTAGAAAAGCGGAGGGGAAATATCACATCGAGCAATGAAAAAGTGCAAACCATTATAATGGAAATGTACTTGCTGAATAAACAATGATGCAGGCTTAGTGCAACCTGTTTGTTTGTTATTACAAAAACACTCAAACCTGTTAATCTGTCAAGAGAAACCTTCCAGAAAAGCCCCAGTACGGCTCCATGTTGTGTGATGGGTGGTTAAATTGTTATTACTGTTAATATTACCATGTGTATTTCTTTTAGGTGAAAGCATGAAATATTTTCCAGTACTTGTTGAAGTAGTAGCAACTCAATAATTAGTCAATACTGATGAAATCCTGAAGGACCTGGGGTTGCATTTCTGATTGTCATTTATTTGTACCCAACTGAGGGAAACACATTTAATTTGTATTTCATTTTTTGCTGCATTTCAAAACTGTGCATAAAACTTCCTAGACAGCTGAAAGGAAACACAGCGTCTCTCTCCTCTCCTCTTATTAAATCTGCCTGGCAAACTGTCACTTATCTTGGAAATCGATCCGTTTCCATCAGCATGCAGAGGAACAGGACATATTTCAGGCCTGAGCTCATAGTGTACCCGAACCTATCTGTCTTTACGCCTCCCTGTCCAAAGCTGTTTCCTCGATGAGTAAACACCTGTCCAGAGACTCAGGGGGGAAAAGCACTGAAACCGCTTCCTGCCATGGGTACAAGCTGCAAGGAAATAGCATCCTGTACGACAGAGGGTTACATAACGACTGGAAATAGCCCAGGACCACTTAAACAATGACACCAATGTTTCCTTTTCAGTTTGTGCTAACTGTACAGATTTTCCAATATATTCCTCCAAATATTCATGTTTGTTCAGTATGAAAATCATCTTCCACATGAAACGATGATCCATTACATCTAAGATGAAGCTTTGATTTGCTTCCTGTTTTATTCTTCACTTTATTCATGTGGCAAAATTCACTCATGTGCCGAAGCAAAAAGCAGTTGGGACAGAAATAAAAGAATAAACGTGCACACATGCTCGGAAACAAAGGCTACTTTAACATTAGTGTACACACACACACACACACACACCCTCACACCTCAGTGCTTTCAAAGAATTCCTTGTCTTGACAGAACCAGTCAAGCAGCTCCTCCTGAGACCAGCTAAGATTAGCTCTGTCCCCTCTCTCTCCCCTCATCTCCAGCAGCACCTTTCTAAACCCTTCAGTGAATGAAACCTTGTTGATGCACAGCCAGCATGAGGACAGCACATGCTACACACCCACACATGCACACAAACACATACAGTATAATATATAAAAAAAACACATGCACTTGGCTTTGTTACCAAGCAACAAAGTAGGAGCCATGGTTCAGTGAGTGATGTAAACTCTTGTGTTGTGTTTGGACAGAGACCAGTTGTGTCTAACAGATATGCTATTGTTGCTCCACTGACACAGGCTCTACAAACTTCCATTGACTCTCAGTTAGTTATTTATGTTGGCAGTGAACAGGGCGATTGTCTGATGCAGAGAATGACAGAGAGTGACACACCAACCAGTGACACAGACAAGCGATCCATAAACACACAATTAAAGTGTTCATTATCAACACTTCATTTAGTTAATAAAATACAAGCCTTCATTCATTACTAAAATGTCTAAAATATGAGTAAAAGCTCCAGAACATCTACTAAATGGACCTTGAGGTGAGGTTGTTTTTTCAGCTGCTGTTTCCAAAGTCAAGACTGAACTTTGAGCCTCAACTTTTAAGCCAACTGGAAGAGAAGTCGTTTAGGAGCTTCCATGACAACTGGGAAAAGATCATGTGATATGACTGAAACTTCCAAAAAAAGCTACCACTGTAGGTGGACCTTGAGATGAGATTGTCAAATCCAGCCCCTGCTCTGTAAACTGGTCATCATAAACATTTTGCCAAACATAAATCAGGCCTTCATTACTGTTTGCTCCAATATATTATATTATTATATATGTTATATTTTATCCACCACACTGTATCAAAGTAAGAACGCATTTTCCAAAAACATTGCTGCTTCTTATCTCCTGTGCCTCATTACTTTCTTTTTTTCTTACTCTACTGGAGAGATTTCTACCATGTAGAAACTGTAAAAGCTTTACATCATTTTGCTTTAAAAGAACAGCACCCTCTCTCTGTTTTGTGCAGTTACGCACAAAGACCTTAAACATTTATTTAACTAGCAAAAAGTACACTTAAGATTATGCACAAAACATCTGCTGTTTGAAGAGAGACCTGGACAAGGCAGAATAAAGCACTGTTATGACTATAAAGACGATGAAAACAAGAAAAAAAGCCAATAACACTGCCACACTGAGCACAAAAGTATATAGAAATTATTCAGTCCAAAATATATAAAGATAGTCCAGTTCTCAAGGAGCCATCCAAATATAAAAGAAACAAGAATATTGCTTTGAAGCACTTATGACCCTCACAGATGACTTGAATTCACCAACAGTAATAAACTCAGCCAGACAATTTAATCGCTTTCTGTACAGTGTTGTCAGCAGAGAGGCTGGTGCATTGAAAACTTTTTTTACTCAGCTTCATCCTAACATGAGGAGGTGACAACTGAAGGACAGCGCAGGCTATGAAGGTTTTGGTTTTCGGGGCATACGTATACTATATGCACAGATCTGTTTAGGTTTGATTTGGGATTTGAGAACTTCATATTTACCCACAATCCAATCTAAATATTTGCTTTTAATTTGTCAAACATACACTTGTTGCGTATGATCTACTGCTGTTTGTAACTTATTATTGTAACGTACTACTTATATTATGTGTAGGGATGGGACGATATACAATTTTATCGCGGATTGCGATAAAAACACTCACAATAAGTTGATCGTGGTGAATTTCCATTATCGGGATAATCGTGAATATCCTCACATGAGTGAGTTGAAAAAGCTGTCCAGCTCGCTGAAGTTCAGGAACAGTTGTCTGTACCATTTGAGATCATGACAGAGAAGTGGAAAATAGAGCCTGATTTTAAAAATACAAGAAATATCATGTAAGAAACAACAGACTCACACGATGTTGCTATTTTATATTTATTTATTTATACTTTATTTATACAGGGGGACCTTATGATTCATGATTACCTTATTTAAGATTGTGTGATTGTTTGTTTTTCACTAAAATGGGATGTGTCTTATCTGTGATGCAATAAAAATATGTTTCTTAACAAAATGTAAGGTAAAGTGATTCCAGTATGTTTTCGGGCCATTTTAAGAGTTTTGAGTATATTTTGATGATTATCGGGATAATAGTGTGAATCGCGATTATTTTGGCCAGGATAATCGTGGCATGAAATTTTCATATCGTCCCATGCCTAATTATGTGTGCTGTTTATTTAGTGGTGTTCTGTCACTGTGTCACATGTGACCTGCAGAAGGACTGCAGATGAAAATTAGCTTCAAGCTAACTCTGGTGCAATACATCAAATGTTAATATTTAATCATGTACATGGTCCCTTACAAATAATAAAAAATCACCTGCAACGGCTGGCTTTTTAGCAGTGCTTATATATCTCAAAATGATAAAGTCATTAAATAAAAGTAATTAATCCCATCAAAGGCTTCGGTCTCACCTTCTTCAAATGGTGGATATTGTGCTTAGGAACAAAACTGAAAGAAATACACACACATACACACACACAACCCCATTGAGCAGTAAGGTAACACTGAAGCTTTGAGCCTTACTTGGCGGTGGGGCGTGTCGACGTGTCCTGCAGGTCTCCAGGGTCAAACAGCTGGGAGCCTTTCAATCCCAACTCCTCACAGCCGCGCAGAAACACACTGAGGTTGTCCTGCACAGAACACACACACACACACACACACAGTTTCATCAGAATAAATACACTGTTGGCAGAGACAGACGGCAAAGCAAGGTCAGGTCCATTAAGTGCATATGGTCTTAAATCAAACACAACCATGACACACAC
>NTHP01000325.1:436982-492898 GCA_003416845.1 Oplegnathus fasciatus
TAAAAAAAAAAAAAAAACCTCCTCACATGTTGTTTCATTTCTTTTTATTCTTTTATCATGCTGTCATTTTCTAGGGGCTTTGAAAAGCTCTCACTGCACCAAGGCTAGTTGAATTATCTCAAGATACTAATGAAGCATACAGTCCCTCAAGTGAATATAAAATCCCCAAAGCTGGAATTACAAGGGTTTTTACATAACAGCCTGAAGTGTTGTTTTTTTTGCGTCACTAAAAACACAAATGCCTGCTGCCCTAAACTTGATGTCTGGAGAACAACACATTTTTAGACATGTGAATTACTACCATTCAACTTTTAGGGCGATCTCCACTGCGTGTCTGTTTACACACCATAAAACATGAGCATACCAGTCGGCCCAGAGACGGCTGGGAACAGAGAACGCAACAACCAACCTGTTCAGACGAACACTGAGCCATACAGGCCGGGGCTGCCAAAGCACTGAGGTAGCTGCTCTAATTACAAAACCTCCTCAGAGACTCATTTTCCCATTAGCCCCCAAACAGGAAGAGGAAGGGGGAGTAGCCTGTGTTTTAATACGATGGGCCAGATAACAGCAGACCCCTTGTTTATGTGTTTCTCACCTCTCTAATCACAGCCAAGAGGAGGAGAAATCCCTGCAAAGCCACAGGAAGCTAAGGGACAGAATTATGAAACTTCTAAAGTATAGAGGGTCATATTGTTTAGACTGGAAAAATAAAACAGAAGGTGGGATTTTTCTTTTACCTTTTATATGTTGTTCTCAAAGTACGAATGTAAACATGTTGTCTTCAGCGGATGATTCATCCGCCCCTTTGGGCCAATTAGTAATGGTCATGTAATGTTTTTCATCCTGTAACTGCATTGCCCCTCTGTGGGCCAATGATGGTAGTTGTTTATTTTAAAACTAACAAACAGTTTACCAATCACACAATTTTTGAAATATCATCCACTACAACAAAAATGGATACGCTTCACAAACTGCACTATTTGTTACTGGGCTTGATTGCGTTTTATTACATACAAGTGTTGGCGTTACTGTGTCCACCTGTCGTCGATATCATTACTGAGTGAACATGAAACGGCTAATGCAAATTTCTCATTTGATTTGGCAGTTTTAATTTATCTTAAGAAAATTAAGATTTAACATAACTTTTGGAGGTCCATAGTTTTCACAGTATATTGCTGCTGGGTAGAAACGTGGCACTGTGCCCTGATGGATCTATGAAAGTCCTTAAAAACACACTAAAAACACATGGCTGTCAACCAGTGCAGGTGAACTGATCAGAGTCCATTAGGCCACAAATAGAAGAAACTGATTGCCTCTAGTGAAGAATGCAGGACAGCACAACCAGATGAAAAAAGGAAGAAAAAATACCATGAACAAAAGGTGCAACAGAAACTGAATACTTAGATTTATGCACAGATCACATAGTTTTACCAAGATGGAATGAGCACAGAGGCTCTTGGGTTTAAAAGCTCTAACAGGATAATCAATTGTTATTCCAGCAGTGATTGTATGGTGGAGAAAAGGGCCTGTAAAGAATGTGACTGTGTAATTATCCACCACTTATAAAAAGCCAGAGAGGGCTCATTGGCAGCCATTAGTGACGGCATGAGATAAGAAAAGCCATTTCATCCCAACTCAGACTTCCTGGTCTGTTCTGTCATGCTGTGATCCAAATAATACCCAGCTCCACTTACACTTTTTCTCTCAAAGTACTAGAACTTCTGTCCTAATCACCTGTACCTCTCTTGTAGGCTATACAATCATCAGGTTTTAACTTCCGTTGTCTGTCATTACTCTTCAGGGACTCATTCAAAATCTAATGAACGCAATCTTGAATTCAACCTCTATCTCTATCTATAAAACAACCTGTCGGTGTCGTTTCATTTCTTTAACCACACTGATGTGGCCTGTAGTCGACATAAATGATAAAGCCCACATTTTCACAATGGTAGGTGGGATGAGCAACAAATATTTGCTTTAAAAAAACAAGTTGAAAAGTGAATTTTTAGAAGAAAGGAATCTCAGTATGTGGCAGAGTAACCATTTAGTAATTAGTGTTGATACACAGACTTATTGAACACTTGCAGGTGGTGTTTCCAATTTTTAATACTAAGTGCAACATTTTATTCTTGATCTTGAACAAAATATCCACAATGTTAAACAAACAAAGTCTTTAAGACAGCAGTTAGGAATGCAATTGAGAGCAAGTTAGGAAATAAAAGAGAAGTGGAAGTACATTAAGCGTGAGCTCCAGTGCTATAAACTGTCAGCGCGCCTCATGTCGGTCCTGGTCCTGAAAGGTCACTTCATCCAGATCAAGGTCTTAAGACGTCATGAAAGGGCTCCACTGTATCACACTGTACTCTACTGAAGCGTATCAGTGTTCGGGTCTACTGAAATTCACAAGCTCTCATTCAAAGCAGGAGGGAAACTTAAGATTCTTACATAAAACAACCCGAACTACATTATTCAGAAGAATATATCTTCCTGCTCACACGAAAAAATACTTTTTGAAAAACTGTCTCACTGTACAGTAAGTGAGCCGTTAAGGGGTCAGTGTCACACACAGCTGCTGATGGACACCTTGGCTGTGAGGACTGAAACTGAGATCTTTCAGCTGCAGGTATCTGTAATCAAACCCTGATAACACACCTGTCACTGCATAATGTAAAGTCTGTCCAAGCCACTACATCTGATTGTCACATGATTATTGTCAGCGTACGTCTGCAGATGTTGCCTGGGGTGACAATGTAGCTCATTAGTATCCAGAATTTGCTTCCTACACCACACTGGCAAAGACAAAGAAGGTTAACTGCAAATTGAAACTTGTGATAGTACCCTTTTTTCTCAGATCCCTGGAACATATCTGTCACTATATTTATCAAAATAAGGTATCAAAGCCGTCAAGTTACAAGGCATGCGGCTACCCTACAGTACAACCCCTATGATACCACTATGCCATGTCATGTATAGTTTTACACTTTATTCAAAGGGAAATAACAGGTTACAGCAAGTTGTTAACATAACACAGGACTTAATAAGGCTGGGTTAAGTATCCCTGGAGAGGGAAACAGATGCTGAAAAAAAGGAAAAGAAATGGGAGGAAGAGACGCAGACATAAAGCAATGTGACAAGGAAGGAAAACCAAGAGATAGTGTGGGAAAAACAAGATCCAAGAGGATCAAAGGACTGTCTTAAGTTTTGGTGGAAATGCTGTAACCTTGGTGTAAAGGATGAGAGTAGAGGACTCACCAGGCCAGCTATGGGTGTTGGAAGTCTGTTAATTTTCTTCACCAGGCCGGGTTTAATAGAGCTCAGCAACCTAACAAAAGACACACAAAGAAAAAGACATCACAAGCTGAGTTTTGATAAAAAACAAAACAAAAGGCAGAGTCATGCCTTTAAAACTTGTCTTCATGACAAGTTGAGATGAATATTTCATATGATGCATCACAAAGTAAGTTTAAACCCAGCTCAAGCAGAGCGAAATAACTGCAGGCAAAAGAGATAAAGAGTGTGTGAATCTGTGTGTGTGTGTGAGAAAAGAGGGGGAACGAAAAGGGAGAGAGAAACATTTTTGAGGGTCCCACAGTGGCGTCTGAAAGGTTTATGACAAGACAGATCCTAAATCAGGGTTGAGAATTAGTGCTTATCCTTCCACCCACTGGGAGCTGTTAACTAGTTCCAGTACACTTCATATCACAGTGAACTACACATGTGGAGAGGCATGTCCTTCTGCTGTCATCTCTCATGCACACACACAACAAGGACATTTTTTTTTATTTTTAGAAAGTTACAGTATATTTTCCTGCAACCTCAAACAGCTTGTCAGTCATGAACAAGCAGTTCCAGAGCTCCCTCTCTTCCCCTCTCTCTGTCTCCAATTTCATCTTTTGTGTGCGTTTTCATCAGAGGAAGCACTGTAATGATTCTGCCCGGTAAAGGGAAAACCCACCCTTGGATACTCTTACAGTATTCGATATCAGCGCTCCTGTGATGTTCACGGCATTCCAGAAGGTATTTTGAGATGAAATGCTGTAATTCACCTTTTTATTGAACTCTCTTTCCCTCAGCCTGCCTCATCTACTTCAACTTCAGTTAGAGATTTCCTGCTGTACTGTATGTTTCCCAGAATAACTTCCAACAGCCCCAAGAGAAGGGTGTTCTCAGTGCTACATACAATATGTGTAGGTGGGGAGAGTGAGCAGTGGATACAGTGAAGAACAGTCTTGAAAAATTGCCTGGAATGAGAATAATGTTGCAGCCTGCTTTCTTTTTTTGTTTATTTTCCCTCCCCAAAAGTGGATTTCTCTGTTACATTATCTCTTCTAAGATGGATTTCTGCCTGTAGGAGTGTGAGCATCGGTACAGATGGCTTTGTTTACAAAAATGTTTTGAGGAAAAAAATCTACCAACAATCCCGTTGTACCTGGGATGGAAATAAATCAAAGATAAAATCAGATTTTTTGCCAGTTATCTGCAGGAATATGGGGCCCATTTGTGTTTGCTGAAGACAGTCACAGTTCAAAGTTGTTACAGCATTAAGAGGAAATGGAAACAACTAAAAGAGTGAGAGTGCTTTCCTGTATTTTAAAACAATCATAACAAACACAGAACAAGCGACATAAATACATCATCTTACGAGTATGTACAGGGACAAACGCATTTCCTGACGCCTTGTGCATCAGGAAAAAGAGGAAGGAGGGTGTTTCGCTTGTGGAATCAGTGAAATTCAAAACAAACTGTACACAGGAAGTTCAATCTGCTCTCTCCTCTGCTGGTTGGATACTATTTAAGTGCATTACTTGACTAAAAGCTTGCGTGGTGTTAGGACAAGAGGGATGTAAGGTTGATGATTAAATCACATCGGTAACCTGAACGTTTGGGAGACTGTCCAAGGATCACAGGTTTGATCACTAAAACTGGTATGTCAATAAACTCTTGACTCTAAACTTTAAATATACTGTTTAATGTCCCTGAGTCATCTGTAGTCATTTGCTCAGTGTGAAGCTGTCTGTCTCTGGGTGAGAGCATCAGCTAAGTGATGTCATGAATACAGTTTGTTGCCAAGGTGTAAGTTACAGCTTTACATGGATGATTAGCAAGTGCTTTGACTGAGAATATACCGTCCACAGGGAGTTTGTACAGTACGGTGAAACCCATGTAAGCGTGTTTGTGAGTGTATAAAATGATGTTTTCAGTTTTGTTTGTTTTTGAATCAAATCTGGTGGAAGGTTTAGTCGTAGGCCAAAGCACAAATAATCAATTTTGACAACTCTTGCCATTTTCTCATGAACTACTGCACTTAGACTTAGACTGACAATGTATCCGTGATTGTCACTGCAATAAGTACTTTTTGAGGCAGATCCAGATTAAAAAATGTTAATTACATTTTTTAGTATTAAAAAAACAAATTGGGATTTTTAGTTTCTAATATGTTAATTATTGTTGGTGATAGAGCTGCTAGTAACCATTATTTTAATGATCAATAAATCTTTATATTCTATTTTCAATTGTTAATTTAAGCTTTTAGTCTGTAAAATGTCAGAAAATAGTGCAAAATGTTCATCACAGGTTCCCTGGGGCCAAGGTGATGTCTTCAAATGACTTGGCTTTTTTTTACCAACAACTGTCCAAAACCTTAAGTTATTCAATTTACAATGATATAAAACAGAAAGAAATAGCAAATCTACACATTAGAGAAGCTGGAACCAGAAAATGTTTAGGATTTTTTTGCTTGATAAATGCCTTAAATGGTTCAGCAGTTCTCAAAATTATTATTTTCTGATGACTAATCACTTAAATGACTAATCGTTCGTTTCATCACTAGCTGGTGATTTAAACTATGATGGTCATGACATTACTTTCCATGACTCTACTGAAGTAAATTAATCTCCCTGATTGAGTTTGTTAATATTGTTTGCTAACTGTGTGAATCACACATTTAGAAAGCAATATTGTACACTGATTTTCAGGGCCTGGAGTGCCGCTGTACCTCTAGATGTTCCATGATATTCCAGAAATTTCAAAACCAGTGGGGACACCATTAAGTTGGATGTGATGTCTGTATTCACAATAAAGATGGTGTAAACATCGGGCTTGTGTAACTGAACTTGACAGAAGGGAATGTGGAAGAGAGAAAGTGTCTGTGTGTGTTTTCAGTCTCATTTCAGCACCTCGACTCATTATGAGTGGGCAGACAAGAGTTCAAGTGTCGCACTGGAGGACAATTTAACACAACGCCAGTCTCTCTGATCACTGGACCATAGCTTGACATATTAGTTTTTGTTTTATTTCTCATAAACTGTCAGGACATTATAACTCTGAAACAAACAGATGCTGAAGAAGGCAGAGCACAAAACCTTTGTGTGTTTGAATGGACAGTTGCTATCGATGTAATAAAAGAAAAATGCGAGAAAAACATTTGTGAGCGCTCACTCGACACATTTGTGAACATTATTATTCTGAACCTTGCACTCCTGCGCTCAGGATTGGGGCTTTCTTTACTGTTGCACCCAATTTAAGTCACTATAAGACACAACATCATCTCAATGCCTCAAATAAAATAAAAACAGAGTCAAATTAGCAGATCATATACTTCAGTCACTCAGACACCAGTAAGAAAGAAGAGAATAGGAGCAAGAAAGATAAAAGCTTAAGAGACAGATTGTTTACAATTTAATTACTAAAGGCATTCAGGTAAACATTAAAATGTAGTCAGAACTTACTCGCACAGCAGTATCCCGTTTTCCAAACCTCCTCTGAAATCCTTGTCACCAAAGCATCTTCCTGTCACAGCCTACAGAGAGAACAAAAGGGGTGAGTTAGCAAAATATAACCATGGCGTCTACAAGAAACAAAACATCAAATAATCAAGTCAGTCTCTGAATCTGAAGTCTAGACACACAAGCTCCACTTGGAAACCAACAAACAAGACCAACAACCTTTATCAACACTCCTTTCACGTCTTTCCTTCACAGTAAATCCTGGGAATGGTATGGAGAGGTGCACAAAGAGCTGCCGGCCGTATATCAAGTCCCTCTCTGGTTAACAGTGCTAAACACTAACAAGCTTGACATAAGCCGCAATCATCCCGACCAAATGGCTCTGGCAGGCTAATGTGTTGTGACAGGGGATTTATTGGGTAATAGTTGCTCAGGAGGAGGAGAAGCTGCCCGTTTGCATGCATTTGCATGACTACAGTACATCATCAGGCATGTGCGCTTTTCTTGCACAAACACTGCAACACACATGAACGCTCCTTATGTGTTGCAAAACAAGTAAGTGCATAAAACCCTGGGGCAGCAAACCTGTACATGTTCCAAAAATATGTAAGGTTCAGTCGCAGCAAAATTTATTAAACAAATCGAACCCAAATTGCTGTTTTCAACTTCTGGCGTTCAACCTTCAGCTGAAGTTTTGATCTTTTATCTTTATTTACGCAAATGGGCAGGACATCTCATAAATACATTAGAAGACTCACACAAACATCTCAAGTGCAAACATACACCAACACCAACAGTGAAATAATTGCCTCCCACTCCAGAATACTTTTAGGACGAAGCCTACTTAAAATCCATTTATTCTCACAAACACTGGCAGGGATTTGGCCATAAAAAAAGGGGGACCCCTTTGGACTGCTGGTTTGAAAGCCAGAACAATTACAAGATTAAATTTCCTGAGAGTTTCTTTTACATTTATTTGCACAGCTGTGGAAAAAAAAAGTGTGGAGATGTGGAGTGTCTGGCCCGGCTGCGTGTTTCTGTCAGCTTCTTGGCTCGTCGGGGAGCCTGGACCTGTTACAAAAGAAACGGACTGCTGTATGTCAGCGAGTGGGCCGAGCATTTCTGCTGCTGGTTGGGGGGTGAGACGTCGCGTTTGGTGCTCCAGAGTTGGACAGACAGAGAGGCAGATAAAGACAGACAAACAGAGACAAGAAAGTAGCACAGATTTTCTCTGTATGCTGACATTTAGCTATTCACTGCCACTATTCCCTACTGTGGCAGCACTTGCGAACAGGGCACTGTGTGGCTGGTGTTGACAGCACAAAAGTGATGAGTGAGGCTCGACTGAGAGGCCTGAAAGTCTGCCTCACAGTACAAGCATATGGTCCGCAAAACCCATATTCTATGATTACAGTTTATGGACCTGAAGAAATAATATTATTTGTCAAATTAAACATCAATGCTAAAAGTAATAAAAAAATAACAAAAACATTTATTCCTGACAATGCAGTCATGATATAAACCTCATACTCACTGTACCGATACGAAAGTGGAATCAATCTTCTCATCCAACTTTAGGCAAGAAAGCTAATTAGCATGTTCCCAAAATGTAAAACTATTCATTTAAACAGCTACAGGCTAGTAGAGCTGGTGTAACCTCAGAAAGTCAAACAAACTAGTTAACAGACAGCCTAATGTTGCTAGACTGCATTTTCTCAGTGAACAGAGAGAGCCTGCCTTTTCCCACTGGGCTTCAGGCTAAAGTTACTTGGCCAGAAAAACTTCTTTGGCCCACCCTCCCACTGAGGTTAAACTTAATCAATTAAGATTAATGCTTTCTCCAGATCTGCTCCCGATAAATGTTTATAAGTCCGTTTTTGTGTGCAACTGTACGACTAGACGACAGCAGGCTGTAGATCCCACGACTAGTCAATAATTTTGTCTTTTTGTCTTTACACAAAAATTACATTTCAAGATCTTACATTACATAATAACATCCTGTGGTCTTGTATGGGAGGGAATAACATTCCCTGGTCTTGTATAGCAATCCCGGGTTTAGTAAATTAGAGAATAGCATTCCCTGGTTTTGTTCATAAGAGAGTAACATTTCATGGTCTGATCTCAGTTAAGATTCTGTGGCCTAGATACTTTTATATCTGCTGCTTAAAAAAATCTGCAGCCGAGTAGATGACCTTGATTTAAGAGCGCCTCAATAAATGTGTCACATGAATGTAAGTACTCTGCTTGCTTAAGATGGATAACCTTTTACTGCTCTGACATGTAGCGTTCACAGTCCTTTACCATACAGTAAATATGATCAGGTTTTGGTTTCTTGCTCAAAAAGGAAACATGCTGCAGGAGTTGAACCTGTGTGCTTTGAGGTACAGAACAGTCTCTCTAATAACTAGGTCAACTCTTCAGTAACCTTGTCAATGAGTTCGAGAGCACAGGGAGATTATAGTGTCACACCACCTTCACAAGGGGAGATTACAGTGTCACCACCTTTACAAAGATTCATCTACAATTTGAGGACAGTAAGTGCAGGAAAAGAGGAAAGGACAGACAAAAATGACACTAGCTATTACTGTTATTAAAGTGAGAAACTTCTGGAAAATGTTCTTATGCAGATAAATGAGGCATATAATTTCCCTACAGGTGGTACTGTACAAGGTTTCAATAGGAAACAGAAACTGCTCATACTCATAACATCAAAAACGAGACACATTAAAATCTGTGTATGCATTTGAAACATTTTTTCCACATTCAATGAAGCCCAGAATCATTTTTCTGGGTCTCTGGTGGGCCCAAACCTCCAGGTGGAAACCAGTGTCTTAAAGGTTAGGTCAATAATTATCTGTCCTTTAGGGTTTGTGCACATTAACATAAATTACATATTATTCTTCTGGCTATGACCAGGTCTGAGCTGTAGAAAATGGCCGGGACTCAGTTTTTCTCATTATTTTGCTGCTCAGTTTGGCAGTGACTGCAGAGCTGCTAAGGACCTTGATTCATGTACATCTGTTGCTCCCATAAGTGTCATCCTGAGCTGAAGTGCACATGAAACTCCTGACTGACCAGAGGGAACACTTTGTTTGAGACAACACACATTTGGGCAACATGTAACACAGAATCAACACATTTTTCTGTTAACAGATGTTGTGTGGAAGGGTAACACATGCCCTGGCCATACCAGACTGTAATAAAATACTATCTGACCAGACCCTCCAGTAATCGCTGTTACCTTATCATCAGGAGGCTGATTGGCTGGCGGGCTTTGCATCTTGGTAGAGAACATTACCTTTCTGACTAATAAAACACCTCCTGATTTACAGCAGGAAGCTTCAGCTACAGTAACGCTGCTATAAAAGTGGCATATTCCTTTAGCATGTTAAGGAGTGCTGTTTATTGTAGGTTAAGGGCATGGTGCACAGAAAAACATAAAATGTCATTTGAAGTGGCCATTAAACAGTGAATCAGAAACCCCAAATGCATCAGATCTAGTAAAGGAAGTAATAAAATACCCACAGAGGACAACCCAGAAATAACCAAAAATAATTTCAACATGTTTTTTTAATGCAATAGTTCTTTGTTATTTAAAAGTAGAAAAAAGGTATTTGGGGGAAATACTAGAAATGCTCCTTTTTGCAGCTACATGTGATGGGCAGACAGCATGTTGTTAGTGGTATTGAGGAGTAAGGACCACACCATCATCTAACCGGACTAAAGTGACATTTGCAGGTGCGTTTACATGCTGTTAAATGTGCTGCAGCCTGCAATCTGACGTCAGCTGAGCACTTTTCCCCCGGTGAATGTTTGTTTGGTAGCTCGCTCAACAAGCTGTAAGTTGTCAGTTAGATAAGAAGGAGACTTTAGCAGAAAAGCTAAGCTATGACAGAACACTGACGTTGCTGCTTTATGTAAGATTTGATTGGCTGTATCGAAATAAGATCTCCATCTACATAGACCTAATGGTATTCTGTTGAGTTAATGCAAAACTAGGGGACGTCATCATGAAACCAAAAACTATAAAATCTAAATGTCTCCCCCTTTAGTTTCTGATTTTTTCTTAAAAGGATAACACAGGACAAGTGATTTACAGAGCAGTGTATGCTGTAGCAAACAAACGCCTCAATGGAAAGATGCACCCTAAAAATGCTGGAAACTTCTGCATCTGAACAGTGTTTTCAAACCACGGCAGGGTCATTTGAGGGCTCAATTAAAAAGAGGAATGTGTCGCCTCTGTTGTTTTCGGTGGAATGTTGCCCGCATTGTTTCACAAACAATCAAACGATGCCGGTTGGCTTTTTTCCTCCTTTTTACTTCCTTCCCCCTGGAAACCCTTCATGTCCAAACCAAAATCACGCTCATGGATTCACATCCAAAGCGGTCATCTCTATCACTTTGGTATCCACAGAGAAAGGAAGTCTCTGTTGGTTTAGAAATGCATGAATGAACTTTGCAGAACTTAGCTTTTGCCAAATCCTGTTTCCCAGAGGGAGCAGTAGTGTGTGAATCTATTTTTTTTTTTGCCTTGATGAATTATAAAATAGAAAACCCAATGAAGTTTTAGCATGAAAACTCCCAGGAGACATCGCTTTCATGTTCTGAGAGATAAAACATCAGTGTGATGAGAGGAGACTCCACTACAGTCAAATCCTGTCTGGCAGTGGACCGCAACTCAAAGGCAATTTACTGAAATAGTATCGCCAAGAAAAATAAAATTTTTAGAACAGGATACCGATTGGTACTGCATATTCAGTCAACACAACAGCCAAATCAAGAACTTTCCATCAAACAGCGATCAAGTCCACGACTGTGTAACATCCCCCTGTCTGAAGTAGCTTACTGCAATCCCTCCACCCTGAGGGCCATCCAATGAAAACAGATCTATTGCGCGCGGCAGTAATCTCAGAGGCCCTGCATTGGACGGCTACCTGTCCCAAATTAACGACCAATAATTCAAGGTTTGAGACAGGCTGGTATCCGTGACTTGGGGAAGTAAAACACTACTTACTTAAAGGCCCTGAGGCGGAGTGCGATCAGCCTGTTAAAGAGTTGACAGCTGTTAGCTCAAGGGCTGGTGAACATAAACAGAGACATGCGTTCCCAACCCACACGCCTGCTTTATAGTCACACGCCTGCCTTTTAGTCGAAAGCATTCTACTTGACAGGATGTTGTCTTAAGTGTGTTGCATAATCCTGACTCAATCCAACATTGTGCGCCCAAGTTCAAGAACACACGTAAACACGTCTTCTGGGCCTCAGCCAATAATCTTGTTAATTCAACTTGGCAAGAGAGCTTAATCTGTAAACGCTTCTGGTTAACAGTACAAAAACAACAGCGTGGAACCTGGTCATTCACTAGTACAAACTTTACGACCTGAGCAGGGGGAAAACAAACAAATAATACCGCTGATGCATGATTTGTGTAGTCTAGCGTCTTCTTCAAGCAAGAAACTGAACAATAAAACCACTCAATTTGTTCAGTACTGCAGAGCCTAAATCATCTGTTTCATGACAAAGCAAAACATTGCTCTGGCACAGAAACACTGAGTCAACCGCCAAGTTTTTATCATCATAAAAAAAGATAAAAATCTTGCCTTTGGCTTCAAATAAATAGGATTTGATGAAAAAAAATGTCCAAAAGACAAACAACAGTATTGAAATTGGTAACATCTGACTTTTCATTTGAGGGGGGGCTTTCTGTCTGGGGGTCCATTCAACTCATGGCGCTTCAACAAGTTCAGCCAAAGGTCAGGAGTGGTATCTGCCTACAGTCAATCATCCTGACCTTTTCACAAGCTGCCACCACTGCCACCACCGCGGGGATCCCCTATTGTGATTAAGGACGGTCTGCTCTGAGCTCGGCCTGTTGGCATGTTGGTGGATCATGGACTGAGGGGGGTGGGGAGTTGGAGGGGATGATCTGAGATAGTACTTAAACTATTCTGCTTCTCGTGTTTAGAGTTATTATTATAGTAGTACATGATTGCAATAAAAGATGAATACAATAAAAGTTTGAGCACAAATACAGTCCATTTCAAATTTTCTCCATAAAATAGAAGATTTAGTGTTGTACTAAGGCAACAGGTTGGCATGAGGAGCAAGGACACCATGACCAAATAAAATTAGAGCTGGAACGATTAGTTAGTATCAATTAGTCGATCCAGAGATAACTTTTTGGCAACTCTTTGATTAACTGTTGAAGTTGTTTTTCAAAGAAAAATTCCAAAGCTTCTTCAAATGTGAGGATTCGCTGCTTTTGACTAAATGATATCTCTGTAAAGTATCTTTGGGCTTCGGACTGTTGGTTGTACAAAACAATCTGTCTGAAGGCATCGCCTTGTGCTCTGGGAAATAAAGATGAGGATTTTTTTCACTACTGCTTTTACATGTTACAGACCAAGTGATTTAAGATATATATTTTCAATCTCACTGAAGTGGCTCTGAGCAAAACAATCCACAGGGGATGGTGTTTACATTCTGGGGATCAACAGAAAATCAAGCAATATCTGGAAGAATAATATGCAATATCACACAGCATGTCACAATAAAGATGAGCTACAAAATGTGGTAAAAGACAGCACATATCATTATGCTGTTACAGAGTAGACAGAGGTGCATAAGGCATCTGGGGCCAATATGGGTCTGGAAAACAGAATAGCTTTTGTATCTTTTTCCTTGTTGCCTAATCTTAGCATGCATCATGAGGTTTCCCTGGATTGGCAGAGGTTTTATATGATTTGGGCTAATATTGGATCATGCTTCTAAAGCCCACATGGCAGATCACCACTAAATCACCTCAATCAGTTGCAGATCCAGCCACTCGCCATGTCAGACTGATCTGGAGACAGTGTCGCCAGTGGATACAGATGAGTATGTACTGTAGTAAGAGCCAGAGGGATGATGAGACAAGCGCATTCACACAGTCTAGAGCCAAAGACAAGTGAACTCTGACTAGCGATATTTTATTAACTGACAAACACAGAGATTCACGGACCCTCATTGGGCCGCACGTACGAAAAGCATTCACTCACTCACCCACGAGCCATTTGATGTCAGCATGTGTTTACAGGACTCTGACTGCAAACACCCCGTTTTTTTCTTTTTGGCGGGAGTTGAGACAGACTGCTCTGAGGAAGGAGCTGAACTTTTAAATCAAGTGAGTCGAGCTGGAACTGCAGCAGAGCCGCTGCCCAGGCCAGAGACAATGAACAAGAGAGTGTTATGAAACAGGGATCATCACAGGTAATGACAGTTAATAGAGCATAATTAGCATGGTATTATACAGTGGAATCAGCACTGGACCGCAACAGTCCAATCCCAGAGTCGGACCATGGCTTCCGAGGGGAATATTTATAGGCTGATTTGATGACAGCAGACTATTTAGGCTCAATCTGTTGTGATAGATGACCATGTTTCACAGGCCAACAAAAAGGCCACCCCGAAGAACAAGAATGATGACCTCTGTCAGAATACAGGACCAAACATTAATTCAAAAAGCATTCAGCTACAAAATTATCACATCATTTTCTCACAGAAAGACAACATGAGAAAAATTATGAGTGGGACAGAATGTTATGCAAGACCTTTGTACTGGATTACCACAAGTTTACCATTCACATGTGCCAACCACACGCTGCAGGCAGCAGCAATGAATTATGTTGATTTGTAGTCATGGAGAGCACAATAAAGGGGAAAGGAAGACATAAATAAGTGTGCTGTTCCAGAGTGGAGAAAAATCACTCTGAGCCCGATCAGTTAAACGGAGGTGCAGTAGACTATGAAACCTTATATTGTTTGTAGAAACAACATTTTAAGTGAACACTACAACATTCTTAGTCAGAGTTTACAGTAAACAAGTTTTACAACAGCTTACAGCATACTGAAGTCTATGGTATAACACATTTTAAACAATGTGAGGAGGGATACAGCTCGCTCCTTTCAAACTCACTGCTTTTCATGTATTTATAACACAAACACACACTTTCTACTGTTGCTACTGCTACTGTTGTCAGATTTTCTAGTCTGGATTTTAGTCAGAAAAGCACAAATGTTCCCAAGCACACGGTGGATCCTGTGAGAGTCATCTGGCGTGGGAAACCTTACACAACCCCTGATTACTCATGTATTGCTCCTACTCAGCAAGACGCACTGCTTTCATCTGATCAGAAGCTTCTCTTACATTTACATGTTAGATTGTAGCCGTCAGCTGACACTCACTGGGAGCAGCTTATATTGTCATTATGAAAGGCAGGTAGTTCAGTTTTTTTACTACTGGGCACTTCAATATGACCCTCGGGCTGCAGGACAACTAAACCACCTTACAGGCTACATAAGAGACATCATCAGAGAAGAGCCTAAATTCTAAATGCCACAAGCATCCTTTGGCAGGTTTATGCAAAAACAGACATTTCCCTTTATATTTTTATATTCAAGCTTCAAGTTCAAAGCTCGTTGTCGATCATGTTTGCCTGTAAGCCAACACACAGGCTCTCCATTGTTTGGTTTAACCCAACCAATAAGAGTAAGACGAACTCACCAGCAAACTCACTGCAACAACACAAACATTTGAAATAATTAAAAATCACGGTTAGTCACATGCTAAATTAGACACAGCAAAATAACAGCACCCCAGGGACTACTGATCTGTCAGCTGCAGCAGCCGGCAGCAACACGTTTCCCCGTAGCGGAGCTGTTTTCGATGTCACACCTTCGTCTCTGGAGACTGGCCCGCTGTCTGTCAACATGAACCGATGAGCTCTGAATGAATGTCCGTCTGCTGTTTGTGTTCACACTGTAAATCTGGAGACCACCTGGAAGTTTGAGTCCACATGTGGCTGAATTCTCTAACTTCAATATGTCATCATAGACTTTTATTTAATGGATGAAAAACATGTCACTGTTTTAGCACAAGAGTTGATATGTGCCTAACTAAAACTAAAAATGAAACCAAAAGTAAATATAGGCCGAGGATAGACAAAATAATGATTGTAGACAAAATATTCTACAAAAAGGGACAAACTTTGAAGTAATACCAACAACACTGCAAACACTAGAACTAAGGTGAACCTATGGTTACACTTTTGACAATGTAGTTAGTATTTTATATGTCATCAGGATTTTCAAGGCTCTTCCCCATGGCACAAGTAATTATTCTGCAGTGATATTCACCAGTACACCTGTATCTGGGCCCAGATGATGTGATCCCTTTGAGCTGTTCTGTCTAGTGTCGCTTTGAAACCTACATATCAAAGTGCTGGTTGCCAGGCCTCATTTAAAGGCGGCAGCTCATCATCATGCAGCCTAATATGACACCGCTTTGTAGAGGTGATTCTGTTGACGTTACCTCAAAATTAAAGTCTCGTGCCGTTCACATTACTTTATTAACCCTCTGAACATTCGCTGGTCATCCATGGAAAACGGTGTTCTTCTTGTCAGGATTGCAATTAATAATCTTCCTAAAAATCTAATCAGATTGAGGATTTAATTTCAAGCTAGCATTACGGAAATATCAGAATATAAAACACGTCACAGAGTGCTTAGAGTTACACTGTGGTTCTCTCTGACATGTACCCGTGTTGCATAAAGGCCATTTTCAAACTAAATTAAGCCAACTTCTTCCCCAATTTACAGTACATTGGCAGGAGGCCTGGCAGCATTAAAGATAGAAGCTGCCTTAAAGGACCAGTGTGTAGGATTTAGTGGCATCTAGCGGTGAGGTTGCAGATTGCAACCAACTGAATACCCCTCCCCCCACCCCTCCCTTTCCAAGCATAGCAGAACCTACGGTGGCTGCCATTTCAACGTAAAAACGTGAAAGGGGCCCCTCTAGAGCCAGTGTTTGGTTTGTCCGTTCTGGGCTACTGTAAAAACATGGCGGTGCAACATGGCGGGCTCCGTGGAAGAGGACCTGCTCCCTATGTAGATATGAAGGGCTCATTCTAAACTAACGACAACACAACGATTCTCAGTTTCAGGTGATTATACACTAATGAAAACATAATTATGAATATTATATTCAATTTCTGCCAACAGACCCCCCTAAATCATACACACTGGTCCTTTAATGTTGTATTCTTGAGGGTTTTTTAAGTGTACTGTACGTGTACGAGTGCTGGCTACCCCGTGTCTGTGGTGCTGTTGGTCCTCATTGCTGATACAATCCATGTCCTGTTCTTGAGAAACTGGTACTGATGCTGTCATAACACTGATCAAGATAACATTTAGTTTTTATATCCAGTTTAATACCAACCACGTTTTCTTATCAAACCCTGCCGACAAACATGCCTGCAAGCAAAACAGTCTGTCACCTGCTCATGATTACAAGGAAATGTGCACACCATGCACTGAGTTACACACATACACACATGCACGCAGAAGCTGTCATATTCAACTTAACTCTCTGTGGCAGTAATTCCCAAAGACAAGAGAGGAACTTGGAGTGCGAGAAGTTTTCCAGACTTGGCTCAGCTTTTGTGCCTCACTTCAACAGCGCAATGAATCAAACACTTCTCAAGACAGAAGAGAACCATGTGACACATCAATATTAACAATGCTTCAATGAGACACAAGTTCATAGGTAAAATTACATCTCTGCTTCCTTTGATCCTTTGTTCATTTGTCCCTTTCTCAGTAAAGGAATGTACCCAAACGAACAAGCTACTGCTAATTTGCTATTGACGCACGTCATCCAAGAATGTTGTGAATCACCTTTAAAAAAGCTCCTCATAAGGTGCATTCCTACTCTTTCCAGCATCAATCAAACTTTAAATACACTGTGTCAGTGGATGTCAAGAAGAGTTAAACACATGATGTCAATTGGGAACCATGCAAGCGGTGCTGTTAAAAAACATTTTTTGCCCACTGTTACAGTCCCTGGAAAGTTATAAATTTAGCATCCAACTTTTGAGAAAATGACTGCAAGTGAAGCAATGCCAAGTGACAAGATCCTTAAAAAAGTCACGTTTTTTTATAGGATGGAAACTGAATTTCAATACCCATAAATTATGTAATGCAATGTATAAAATATCAGAGTTCCTTTGGGGCTCGAGAGAGGACAAAGCTTTTGTTCTTTGTTATGTTTCAGTGGTTCTCAATTGATTTCAGAACAGCCTTTGACCCTTGTTAGATTTCTAGGTTTGGCTACGGAAGTGGTTCTTGTTCTCCGCTTCCTTTCACATGAAAGATGAAAAGTTGAATGGCCTCACGCCATCGTTCACATAAACTCATCGTTTGAGGAAGCTCGAAACTAAACAAGAAGGTCAACTTTCAAATGTCTCCAGAATGAAGCAGAGCTGTTTCATGTCAAGCTGTATATTTTTGTCTACACGCTCTCCTGTTGGAACATCCTGACGTTAAAGAAAATAGATACAGTATTCAATGTAAGAGCCAAGATTTCAAGGACATATCTGCGCAGGTGGAAAAGTGACAGCTCCATAGATGTATTAAAATGTATTATGCAACACTGAGGACAATAGGAAATACTTCAGTAAGAAGTAAAGAATCAAGTATAGAGTCAAGATTTTTTTTTTTTTTTTTACAAGCGCTGTATGCAGAGTTCATATAGAAGACATTTGACCGGAGAGAAGACCAGGAGAGCAGAGACTGATCCCTGTATAGCTCCTAGACAACAGGGAAGTGATCAATATATTGTGATGTAGACAAGGTAAAGAGCAGGTGTACATCTGCAAATGTTTTTATGATGAATGAGGAAGGCTGCATTTCATATTTACATGCATGTGCAGTATATTTTATATTATGCAGTTGGGTTTCCACATGTTTAAAAGAGAAAGGGACACACCGACACATGTGATTCTAATCAATTGTTAATTAAATGTTTGTCATTCCATCCAGAAGATTCTTCACAGTGTTAGTCTAGAGATATGTGTCACAAGTGCAGATGGTTGAGAACAAACAAGCAGTTAACATTAAAGAGATTTTTCATTTCATTTAGAGATTAAAGAAACTTCCTCTCATAACATACCACCAATCTTATGGTAGGCATAAGCTTGACTGACTAAGTGACATTTTATAACATATTTTATGTTGGTATGTTGTTTAGGTGTTGTCACAAACTGGAAACATTCATCTCCCCCAAGAAAAACAATGCCACCCTTCTGCAGTGATTAACAGCTCTGACCCAGTTCATCCTCTGGGCTCCTCTGGTCCAGCCTTTGTGTTCACAGACAGGTTTCTTCTTCTGCCAAATAAGACCATTATACTGCAGAAGTGGTTCTTGATCATGGGGTATTGCAACTCCCCAAGTAGATAAAATGATTTATGTGCTCCAAAGAACTTTATTTAGAAAAATACAAATTGATTGCCCTGTTTTAATCTTTTGGATAAAGGGACAAATGAAAGTTTTTAGTATGTTATTTCTTTAAAAACAAAGTAAGACAACCTCTACAGGAGGAATATAAACCAAAACAGATTATATTCATGAAAAGTTGCTGAAATTATTCCAACAAATTCAAACTTAACCCACAGTATAAGAGGTTGTCTTGACAATTGAGTCTATCACATTGTAGCAGTGATTATTACTCAATGGGGCTAAAACAGCTTAGCAAGTGTGCCACACACTCCCACACTGCAGCCATTCACATGCCACACAGTGCCATTCCTACTCAGGCCCAGTGCTATTGTACATTCAGAATAGGTTGGGCTGCCGGAAGCACCAAAGTAGTGCAGAAAATGTTTAAATCTCTAAAAGTTCAGAAATAAAATGCTAATAGACACAAGCCTTAGACTATGACCATGTAACATATAGTGCTCTTTGCCTGAATGCCAGGTTTATGATTTGAATGCAGAGGAGACGGCTTGCTTCCAAACTTGTTTTCCTAAGAGCTTACACAGTCTGAATTCCGATGCCTGGTTCCCTTCTTTATGCCTCCCGTTCCCCTCGACTCTTGATAAGCCCCACTGATTAAACAAGCCAAATTTCCTGCGACTAAAATGGCCTAGCCCTAAGCTAAATGTTAGTATTCCAGCCAGTCCGTCCCATTTCCACCCTGATTAGATGATGGAACAATGTTTGGGTTGTGGATTAACCCCACTCCTGGCCCCCATTGGCGCTACTCACTTCCACCCCCATTCCCTCCCATGTTTTTCTCCCCATTCTCTTCCAGGCTTGGCGGGGCCTTGAGCCCACATGAGGGGAAAGGAAGGAGCATTTGGCCTGAAGATGGCTTGGCAGTTGTCGGGGATAAAAGGAGAGGGAAGGGGACCTGTGCTAAAAAAAGGATGAAGGAATTTCTCACTAGGCTCACATGTGAAATAAGGTGCGAGGTGTGAAGCAGGTTGACGTTGATTATTTCATCCTGTTTTAGCTGCAAGGTGATGCTGACAGTTGCGACTTGCCTGCCAAGTCATTTACCATTTCATAAATCTGCAGGTGAGTGTGTGTATGAATAGGAGAGTGGTTGGAACGGATGCAGTCACTTAATTTTTATCCGTAAGCTAATACAATAATAAATCCAAAGATTTGTGTGTGCATACAGTAGGCATGTAATTTATTAGCACCATGACAGTTAAACTTTTGAAAATTAAATCTATAAAAGCAATCATATTATGACCAACACTGACACAACATACAGTAATTACTAGTGAATAGTACATGTGATTCAGCTGTTGCCTTTCTCCAAAACACCTTACAGATAAGTGAGCACATACATTTTTAAGACAAAGCTTTGTGCTACATTGTGAACATTTCATTCCAGATCAGCACTTGGCTGATGTGGAATGAGTCTTGAGACTTTTTTGAGCCAGTCTGGTGGCGCAGCAGAGGTGTCAACGCAGGGGGCTCCAGCAAAACATCACGGGGTCGTCACGCAAAAAAGTTGAACCCCGCTCAACTTTTGCTGCAACGCAACATCATCCAGCAAGGCGCTATGTTGGCCAATCATGTAAACGCACACTCCTAGAGTACTTTATAACGTGAACGTCATATTTCTACCTTTCACCTCGCGATCGTCACAATGAATCATAAAATGCCTGTTGCCATGATAACTTTCCAGGCTTGTAAACTCCTGCCTGTGAGTATTACAAACCTTTGTGCTTTGTTTTGCCGTCTGATAAGCTTTTAAACGCATTAATACGTTACTCAAACTGGACTTCCTGGATCATATTTCATGTCTCACTGGTACCTTGAACAATGCACCAACACAGCCCGTTGGTTTTCACGCAGGGCCGTTTTCGGTCTGAATCCCCGCAAAGGCTGAAACGTGGGAATTCAGCGCGACGTTAGAACTTAAAACATGAAATAAAACATGGCTCCAGCTGCACTCTAATTCAGGGATGAGATAAAGTCACTGTTGGGAAGTTATGGATTTAAACATGGGACCAAAATACTAGTGTCACAAATAAAGAGTTTCCTCAAAAGTACTCGATCTAGAGAAAGCGCTCTAGTTTCCTTTAGTAAGCAACAACACAATGGCCAGGCTGATATGAATGGGTGTGCTGTGTGCAGTTAGCGGACATCTGATATCTGTAAACTGTCATTCAAATATATTTCCCCAACTGTACTGTAGAGGTGCTGAGGAGAAACACAGGCTCACAGCATCACAGGTTCGCTTGCTGCCATTTGATGCCACCAATGTGCAAATTTGCACTTGCTCACATGTAGGCATTTTAAGAGAAATGGGGTCATACATCATTGTCAAATATTACCTTCTTCATATTTCATTTCTGGTACGTACATTTTAAATTCATAACTGAACTCTGAATTATAAATGTAAAATCAGCTTTTTGTGTTTTTCAAATGATCACAATGTAAAGTTGGACCTATTTTACTGCTGTGTTCACAACCATCGCTGAAATAAACGTAATTTTAACAGCATCAGCACACATTAATAGCTTGAGATTTAATTGTTGTCTACCTGTGTTATAAAGCCTGTCAGTGTGTGTAATTTGTGTAGTTTTGGTAGTGGTGTGACTACTTTGTATTCTGTACATCTGAATTACCTATAGGGCCTTTAACGTTTTAATAACCCTCTGTTCTCTGCAGAACTAATCTGCCACCAGGTAAAAAGCTGCTGAGAAAAGAAGTTAGGTGGAAGGAACAGTCTGATCTCACCAACAACCAATGTCCCCTTTAGATGACCAGGGAGACCATTTGGGTGGGACAGAGACACACAGGGCTTTCATTGTGTTGCCCCACACCAGCTTTCAGTGATGCATGAGAGGGAGAATGAACCTTCAAACCCCTGCACTCAGTACACACTCCAGGGTACCCTGATCTCCCCTCAGTGCCACAAATGCCACCTCTTCAATTTAGTCATTACCCTGGGTGTGCAGTTACAAATCCCCATTCTACTAACCCAGCTCACGTCACACACATTTTCATTTTAATGAAATTAGATACAGGAAGTGAAGTGTGAATGCATACATGAAAGAGCACTGCAGAAAGAAAAAAAATAGAGGAAACATATTTTTCTGCTCCGTGAAATATAAAATGTGATGGGCACATTGAAAATTCAGGTAGTGATTACTTCACTTGGTGAACAGGTAGGGGTTCAGTTGATCAAATGCACAAGGACAAGTGGCTCATGGTGGACAACTGCTGTCATTTGCATGGATCAAAGAGGTGACCTTGCAGTTACAAGAGAGACCTTACAAAAACTAAGGCCCCTGGGTATGTCTGCGTAGATAAAAAACATCCAAACTCTGGTGGTTTCCGATTTTACACAATAACCGACCCATGCAGAGCACAGTAGTATTTCACCTCACCATCCATCCTATACCTACCAGGATTTTAGTGACAACCCCCCACAGCTATGCAAGATCAGAAACAAAGAGCCTCCGTGTCGAGACCAGCTCTCTGAGCTAAGCTTCCTAAGCAGCGGGGCTTTTCCAGGGGCCTCCACTAGTCTCCAATATCCTGCCTGCTACAGTCTCCATGAGGCCGAGGGCAACATCCAGCTAGCGGCCACACTGGGAGCCACAGTCAGACAGACAGGCAGACGCCCCAGCCTTGACCTGCTGGGATGGACATCCTGACGCCAGTATTTGATCAGTGGGGTTTTAAAAGGGACTTTTATTGATGACGGGGCCAATTTAAACTTCAAAAACATAGTATTACTGTTGTATTATTCAACAAAATATAAAATGTCTTGATGTGGCATAGGTTGTTGACACAGTGGGTAAACTGGTGCTAGAGAAAAGTCCCAAGTCCTTCTTGCATGCATGGTAAGATGAGGGTACCCAATTTAATTAGTGAATAACCACACGTCATAAAGTACAAAGGCAACTGTGTGACACATTCCTCGGCTGATTCCCCTTCACATTCCTGCTTATTACTAAGTACAGATATCACACCAAGGTCAAATTACAACTTGTGTTACTGGGAGTTTGATTTGGGATTAGTATAATCATCAGTATTACCATGAGACTGGTGTCTTCACCCAATTACTGCAGGTACCAGATTAGCATCACTGACAATTGCTGCACTTATTCTGTATCACTGGATGTCCCCAGCTAATATTAATCTCATGGAAACAGGGCTTAAGCTTCAAGCTGAGAGTTCTCACTTATTGATTTATTCATTGAAATTAGTGAAGTGTAACCCAAGTGTTATTTTCTTGGAGACTGAGCAACATAAGATTTGGCAGTGTGCTTGTGAAGTGCACCATGCTCAGTGCAGTATCCAGGCAACAGACCTTGGATCTTAGTAAATACAAGAAGGACGATAAGAACTAGATTCATCTTCATGCTGTCATTTTAAGAGAGGGGGGCCTGTATACCAGCCAAAACAAACAAAAAACCTTCTAAACTTTCAACATGATAAGATTCTGTTCTTGGTTGTGTACACGTTCAGACATGCTCTCCCCTCTTCTCATTACAAAGCTCATTCCTTAGTAAGAGTGAACTAATCAGGAGCTTCAGTAACATACTGTGTCAACACCGGAGCACAATGGGGGTTAAACAACATGTTTACAATGGCTTCTGCTCTCACAAGTGTTGGACGTTTGAGAGACACTTTGGCCAGTGGTGTAATCATGTTGAAACATCCACTTGAGAAGCAACTAAACACTGATTCCAATACAGTACAATACAATTTGGTTTCCATTACAGCTTCAACATAACAGCCTACAGGCATTCCCAAAATACAAACACACTGCGAAGTTAACTATGGTTCAATGGTTAGAAATATAAAAGATAAATACAAAATAAGAAAATAAAAAACAAGGAATATTCTTGACAAACCAGAGGCAACTAGGCTACTAAACTTACAAAGACATTTCCAAGTTTTCAACAGTATAATTTAAAAGCCAAAACGTATTGTAAATTGTTGAATCTGCTTATGAATCAAACTGCATTTTAGACATGGGTGGCATTAATTAGTGGATTAGTGGATTGTGGACACTTTTATTTCAATTGTGCAGGTGAATCAAGTCCAAATGTTCAAACTGTACCCTTACATGCATGTATTGCGTTTGGCTGGCTAACTCATCTTTGTGCATCATAGTATTGGTTCAGTATTCCAAAGGTGTGTAATTGCAAGTGGATTCTCTTGGATTGATGCCATCACTGGAGGACACAACAGGATAAGTGGCCATTTTATACAAAGCCTTAATGACTTTAAAACCCGGAAACAGCTCCTCCATCCCATATTATGGACTCAAATTCTTATATGTGTAAGTGAAAAGTAATGCAATCCCTGTTATCCGACAGTTTCCCAAGGCTAAGCCCCTCTGTCACCCCCGGGAACATGGGCGTCTGTCAGTCCAAGTTAGCACTGAAATCCCATTAGGAAAAGGAAGCACTGGAGCCAGGCTTTCCTTACCCTAAATGCACAGAAATCCTACCATTGTGCCTCTCCGCAGGGGTTCAGGGATTTTATGAGCGAATCCCAGGACCGACACAGTATCTTCCAAAGACAACAAAATAACAGACTTCACTGTCTAAATTCTTTAGAGTAAGGAGATAGTGTAGATCACAATATCACTAACATTCACTCAATCCCCCAAAACAGATGCACTAAGTGGCATGGACAATTCTGTAACATTGTTCCTTATTCCATTGGCTGTTGTTGATGTAATATTAGTAAATAATGTCAATATCGTACATGTGGATATAATTCAGCTTTCAAAAGTGTTTATTTAAACGTGCCAACACATCCCAAATCTCTCTTTAGGGGATCACAGCCAGTCCGTGTATTGGCTGACCAGCTCCACCACACGATTCAATTACCAAGGTATTGATTAGGGACTGACTGAGCATGCCAAGCTGAGATAAACAGTTAGGTTACCCCATCATATATCTAATGCTTAGCCCTTCCAAACTGAAAATGATATTACTTGTATGACTTATTTCAGGGGAAAGACTTCTGTCTGACCAGCAGTCAACAACCTAAAAAGGAATCCATATTATTTATAGAAGACTAAGAAAACCAGCAAATATTCACATCTGAGGCACTGGAACCAGACTTTCGTAATTTTGGCTTAAAAATACAACTTAAATAATAAATCAATTATAAAAATAGTTTCTGATTCATTTTCTGTCAGTTGACTAATCGATTAATCTACAAATCATTTCAGCTCTACACTGTGCAACAATAAATGTACAGTTGTGACATAGAGATATGAGTATTTAAATAGTATTCATACCTGTGTGTCAATACGGTACGATTAATAGTTTTGGAAAATAACAATGTGGTAAACATAAGGTTAAATGTGCAACCTTACTCTAAGATATTTGAGTCATCTTTTTGGCAAAGATGTATGTACGTCGTTTGTTTGTGTCGGTGCATGTACCGCATCCTTCAGTCATTAATCAAAAATCACACATTTTCTGAGAGACAAATATTTTCACTGAGAAAAAAAGGTGAGCTGCATGAAGACACACACAAGTGAATGCCAGTTTGCAGGGTGGTTGAATGAATAACTGCACTGAAAGATGGAAAAAAAATTAATACAAGGTAGAAAACACTACTCTCTCACTACTCTTGACAAAAAGTTAGTGAAACTGTCAATTCAATTTCACAGGTTTTAACTACAAAAGAGCTAATGAGTGTGAACCAAAACTATGTTTCCCTGAGCAACAAACTGAGCGCCTACCTATCATTCTATGATATTCTGGAGGAGAAAGACAGCTAAATGACAAATACAGACATTAAATATGATAGGCTAAATTATAATTTTGACATTATATTTAAATGAATCCAAATTCAAATAACACTAAATATCTAGTTACGCTAGACAGGAAACAGGATAAGGACAAAACACAAAACCACTGCAAAGGGGAGTCAACAGAACTGTACAGAGGGTTTCGTCCTGTAATAATCCATGTGACTAATGTGAAAAAAGCAGGACCAAAGACCAAAGAACACAGCACTGAGTGACTGTGAGCTAAACCCTAAAAATGTTCAAATGCGATAAAATTAAATACTTCTTTAAGCAGATTTTAAAAGGAATTTAGTTATTAGATCAAGCTCCGATTTCCATTGTAGGATCATGTAAACTAATAGCCTACACCTTTTTACATAGTAGCACTTACTCATATTACTGAATGCCTACACACACATGCCTGCACGCTTGCAAATACTGTATAGCAATCTGAGATGGACTGATGACTGATCGGGTCAGGCAGTGGGATTAACATTAGTGTTGGAATTAAGCTTTGAAAAGAGAACTTCTTTGAGTTAGTGTGCAAAGTCTGAATAGTTTCACAATGCCTAAAATCTGAGAAAATGCATTGCCTGAAGCTTGGGCTTTGCTTGCATTGCATAAGTTGCTTAGTCGCTGTTTCAATAACTGATTATATTACTGAGAACATTAACAGTCTATAGCTGACTGAGTGCGCAATGTGAAAATGAATATTAAGTTTAAAATTTCTCTGAATGTGTTGGCCTACACACTGGGGGGTAAAAAAGACAAGTTTAGAGATATGATCCCGTCAATTTGCTTAAAAAGAGGAAATGTAATATCAGTATAAGTATTATGTTCGAGCCCCCTGCACTGTGAGATTAGATTAGATCAATCAGACAAAAACAAAGTTTTTGATTGAATCGTTCTGTTCACCACTTTGATTGCATTTGGCTGGATATCTTAATCACAGCAACACACACTTTCCTACAAGGGCTGATCAAGTTTAAAGGAAAAATCTCCTTTGGATCTCCTTACAGTTATCAATCTGTGGTATCCAGTGCACTCTAGGTGTTGTTTTTGTGATCCCTCAACCTGTCTTGTCCACTTCGACTTGAGATTACTGAACTCCTAGAAAGCCTTTCAACAACCCCCAAAGAGGGGTCGTGAACTTCTTGTTTTCAGCTCTGGGCTACATGTGAAGATGGGAGAAGCGATAGCAACACCATAGTTAAGAGTAACAGATTTTACAATTAAAAAAAAACAAAACTGTGGCCTTTTCTCTAAACAGCAGTATGTCTTGTCTTCTTCCTCTTCTCACAAGTAGCCAGCTCACTTATGCAGATTGTCGCTGAGTGTTGGCACATTTAGTTGTGTTCTGCCACCTGAGGACCAAAAGTAAGCTGGATCTATATGACAGTGTGATTTGGCTTGGTTTTGGGGGTGCAGAAGTGGGGCTGAGAACTATTTTTCAGTGAATGTATAGTTGGACCAATTCCGGTGGATCATTCATTGTGTCTTGAAGAAGTAAGCGACTAGGCAAGCTAGATTTACGCTGCTCTTGGGGCAAGCACTTTTAGCTACCTGGGCTCCAGCTAAAGGTATTCATCAGTAAAATCACCTGCTGTAGTCTCTGATAAAAATGATGAACTCTCATCCCTCCATGGTGCACGACTACAAATTGCTGTATTATTGGGCCACTGAGGATGAGGTTAATGTAAGTATATAATGTATTGTCACTCCTGTTTGCTGGGTATCAATGTAAAAAATACAATAACAAACATAATGCTCAATTTTCCTCCCAGGACCACTTAAGTTTGATAATATCTTAAGTAACAGTACATCACCAATAGCTACTAGAGATTTTGGATTTGGATTTTTCCTTTATATTTCCAGAATGCCAACATTACAGACAACCAATGACAAGAATTCAAAGGTAAAGGTCACAGTGCCAAGGTAATACATACAGATAAGCTTCCTGTATCTCTTTACTGATAGTGTCAAAGTTGGACTCGGGCCACCCAGGGGAGCTGTTATGCTCGCCCCCCAAAAGAGGGAGGTGCGGCTGGCTAGATTAGTCAGGATTAGAGTTTATCCCCTGCTACCAGCAAGCTGATGGGGATAACAGCACTCAAGAGACCAGTACTATAAGATAAGCCATTCCATTGTAGGTATTTAGTTGACACTCTTAACTAAGGAGACTTGCAGTGAGTGAACGGCTTGTGTTTTTCAATGCTGCTAGTTTTTTTCAATGACACTTTGGCCAGACATACTGCATAACGGCCACTGCACCGGATCAAATGGAGTGAATCTATAGGTTAAGCATGGTTTCTAGTAGGCTATGTTGCATTCCACAAAAAGAATGAATTAGTAAACAGTAACAAAATACCTCATAAAATTACACTGTAACTATTTTTACTAAGATAATTTTACTCATTTTAAAAAGTACTGTTATTCAGGTTTTCAGAAATAATCACTTCAAATGTGTACTCTACACCATAAATACTATACTTAAAATGTGGCAACATGTAACACTAGTTACATGTTACAACATATATTTATTTACATCAATACCGCAATGTCTTGCTAGAGGCCATAAGACTTATCAGGGTCAGAAGGGTCATCGAGTATACATCATGTACTTTTCTTTTTATAACAGCTTCCATCTACCATATGGACAGATTTCATACCTGGTGCTATTAAGGATTGCTTAGTTAAAGAGAAATGTACCACCTAATGCTGGGTTGTTGTTTTGTTTGTTCATGATATCCCTTGAGCTAACTAAATGCAGAGCAATTTCAAGAATGAAGAGGTGAGAGCTAGGGCAGAAACTGAGGGCGGGGATACCTCCCGGTACTTATTTAGTCTGTGTAATTCAAATCAATGTAGGCAATTTGTAGAACAACAACAAGAACAAAACCTAGAACCTAAGAACCTAAGAACAAAAACCTTTTAGACGGCATATAAGGACTGACTTTGGCCAGCCGGCTCCTTATCACTGATATAAAATGCGTTCTTGTAGAGTTGTGTATATTGGGTTTATACTTCAGTGAGAATTTCTAAATGCTCTGTCACAATTAAACTGTTGCCCACATTTAACAAATAGCCTCCCTGAACTGCAGGTCTGGCGGTGGTCCAGGCCTGAAGGAGCTTGAGGAGACCTCTGCCTGCTGCTGTCGATACACAGGGGCTGACCTGCTGCAGTCGGAGAGAACAGGACTCCTACTGTACAAGTCAAACATATGCCATTTAGCGGAAGCTTTTATTCCCTTCAATACAGTGAGCGCTTGTATTTTCAGCATGGTTGGGCCCAGTGGAAATCCGAACCCTTCACCCTGGCAGTGGCAGTGCCAGGCTGTTGCCACTGAGTTACAAACAATTGAGAACTGAAAGTTAGTTTAAAACTGGTTGCCAGACTGGTTGCTATATTTGAACTGTTTGTAACTGGTGCAACAATGTTTTTTGTATATTCATACTGACATTTTTGAGGAACACAGTGATATGAAGAAGAAATTTCTTTTTTGGTTCTCTGTCTCTCTACCTCTGTCAGAGACACACATAAAGCTACACATTACATGGATTTTACTCAGGGGCTTAGCTTCACTAATGACTCAAAAAGTAACAAAAACATTAGCATACTAAATTTAGATGGCAAATTTGCAAGATAACGCATTAGTAGACAAAATGATAATAACAGGCAGACAAATTGCAGTGTGTCCTCAAGGATGATCATATCTGCAGTCATAAAATGTGAGGTTTTCTGCTTGCATTTTGTTTGGGTTCTTCTGTCTCACTACTGCTAATACTGTCTTGCGGATACAAGTTATCGCTTCACTTTAAATCTACACTTCTAGTGAAGTAAATCATAATAACAGCTACCTCAAGGAAGATTTCACACAAAGGGTGACACAGAGAAAGTAGATGCCAACAGGGGTAAAAAGACTGAACAAAAGTGTTAATGGTCAAAATCTGATTGTCTGGGCCAAACGGTGCTGTTAAGTCATAGTTTCAACTATGGGCCATGCAAAGCAAAGCAGGCAACAGAGAAGGAGAGAACTATTTCTTCTGATTTTCTGTCAATGACTTTGGAGTTTCTGGACAGCAGGTGGAGCTATTTATGGATTCAGTCATGGTGGTTTTAGTACTCTTTTACTGCTTACCCAATTGTTCTTCAGTTCTGCTCACTTGTTATTGCTGCCTCTACTATCACAACACATAAAGCTTCTTCTGTGCCTAAAGACTTATCCCATAAAAGATCTACCCCACACCAAGTAAACAGAACAACAAAGGAAACAGATGCAGATGCTTTCATGAACTGGGTAAGTTGGATCACTGATGCATTGCATCAGTCAACATTAGAGTAAATCATTGTTTTATGGAAAAATATTTCAGATAATCAATTGCAACATTTTCTCATAACAAAGCAGACCAGATTTTAATTCAGAGGTACTTTGAGCTGTTTAAGCAGTTGGTATTAAGTTAACAAGCTGTTTCATCAAATATTTTCAAATAAAAGGCAGAAAAGGAAGGACAGTCGATTTTTGTCTTAACTCCTCTCCATTTTACACATGTTCAAGCAGTGAAGTGACAACAGAAACTGTCAGAACAACTCCACAGACAGGTTTACTAGTTAACATCTGCTGAAACTATATTTATGGGGACGTGGTTCCAGCCCTGCCAATTAAACCTCATGCTCAGCAGTGACATCTTTGACAAGTGCAAATGGATGACAGGAAATCATCAAAACATGTAACTGGTAGCCAGACCACCTAAAGTTTTACTCCGTGGATTCATTCGGGTTGAAAAAAACATCTCTTTTCTACACAGTTTTCAAAAACGTGAGAAAAAGAAAGAAAGCAGACGCTTATTCTCATGCAAATAACAGCTAATGGTTTTAGCTGAATACTAATACCAAAGAGCCTGCAATGGCAGCACAGGGGGCAGGAACATGCATGTTATCAATCCTCAATTAGATTCATCCTAAACCAGCAGTTATTCTTTTTCAATACCCATCTCCCATAAACTTCTTGAATAACCACATGCAAAACTAAATTCAAAGCTTTGGGGGAAACAAAAAAATAAATAAATTCCAGTAGCTTGTGACACGAAGCTGTTGATGTCTATGTTCTTAAAGCTACTTGAAACTGTGTACTGCTTTACAACACTTGTTAATGAAAGGCCTTCAGTAGAAAAATAGTGACATTTTTGAAGATGGATTTATGTACATGAATTTAGACTCCTGTACAACATTATTTTAAAAAACAAACAGCATTATGGATTTAAAACCTGTATACTGTAGATATACAGTGAAGATGCCATACTGACTATACAGAAATTCTTCTCTGATATGAGAGACTGTCGACGGCAATGCTGCATCATGCAGCCCTGGCCAGACAAATGCCAGTCAGCTGAGGGACAATTGTGTCACTTTCCAGAGTCTAGTGACAGCATGCATTGTTGCTGGGGGGCGACCAGCTGGGGAGCTCTGACTGTGTGTGTGTGCGTGTATACATGCGTTTGAATGGGATGGCGATTGAGGGGCTCAGGAATGTCGGGGTGAGTGGACACAGGACCATGTGTGTGAGACTGTGTGTGAGACAATGAAAGCCATCCCACTCGGGTCTAAAAGCCTCCATTCATGACGGACCTGAGTCATCTGGTTCTCTGCAGTGCAAAAAAAACTCAAAGTTATTTTATCTCAAATTGTGTTAACAATTTCACTTTTTGCTTGAAACAACAGAAGATATCTTTTTATGAAACAAGGCAAGAGCAGAGGTAGATTCATCTATCTGACTCATGCTGAAAAAAGCTGAATTGAAGCTGAACAGTCTCTATTACTTTGGCAGTGAATCCAAAGACAACATGAAGAAAGCAGTTTGGCTCCAAATTAACATGGACCAATCATTAAATTTGCGCTTTAGGCAAAGAACAAGTCAGGAAGAGTCATGTCAAAACCTTGGGCCAATTCAAGGATGCAGTGTGATAAAACATCAAGACATGTACAATAGATCAGAGCAAGCTAAGAGCCAGGAAGAAAGAGAAAATGGTAGTTTTTTTCATAATATGGTGTCACACTGTTTCTATAAGATCGTCAGTCAGCCTGCCATCCGGTGCAGGTTGCACTTGCTCCCTCGATAGTCAGAAAGAGTCCAGCTCCCCAGTGCCCCAACTCAGAAAACTAGGAAACCAGCTCAGCCTGCATGACCCAATTAGAAACATCCCCTGGACGGTGGAGAAACATCAGTCTCTGTCCTATCCATCAAACAGTCCCATATGCCCGCTAAGAACAGCTCTAAATAGTGCGAGCGTGAGTAACACCTCATGTAATATGTTTTTAAGGTTGCTCATGCTCGTTTTCAACAGAATTAGGTTTCACACCTACAATCTACAACCGCTGCCAAATAAGCTCCAGCAGATGTGGGATAAGGACAGCACACTATTTAATTAAAGAAGAAGAAAAGTGTTGCAGATTTGCAAAAGTCTTCCCAGCTGGTCTAAGAACTTGAACCTGTGACCGTTCAGTCAAAAGCCCCCAAAACAATCAATAAATCTGAGTTGAATGGGAGGCATGCAAAGTGACCCACATTGCCTGCGAATAAGGGCAATCAATAGAGTGGTGGCAGATTACATGGCAGAGGAGGTACAGACTGTAATTATGGCCAAAGATTAGAGAACAGGCTTTTGACTGAAACAGTTTTAGAGAGAATCTGTTTGGAGGAAGTGAAGTATCAGCATGGTGGTGATGGCGACTGCACAGAGCAGATCTCAGGTATGGTTGCTTTCCCCCTGTATCTACTCCACAGAGCCAGAATTGAATATTTTAGATTTACTTTTATTTTAGGTCAGAGAGCACTTCTACAGAGTTTTTTGTCTGTTTCAATGTCATCTTTGGTTTGTGGCTGCTGCTCAATGAAAAGGAAAGCAGGTCCTTCAAGCAAAACTTAAAAAGCTTTCATTCTGTGGTTAGTTCAAAGGCATATTATTAACTAAAAACAACTGTAGGGCTTTACGGACATGCTGCGGCTTTCTTGAGGAAGTTGCACAGCACATTGCAAGAAGACTGCATGATAAATTCTACATCAAGAGTGCCTTGGAGTAGCTTTGTTTTTCTTTTTCAAAATTATTAATGGCAATGTCTTAATTGAAGCAGCTGCGGTTAGTGCAGAGACCAATACAAGGAAAGTTTCTCCGGCTCATTAGATTTTATTTTCCCCTTGAATGTCTCATCATTATAAAAGGACTAGATTTAAGTTTCTTAGATTATTTATCAGGGCACAGAGAGTCTGGCTTCATGCTTGCCAAAACCCAACCTACTGTTGGACACACCCACAGTAAAACATGTACACTACCAAAACAAAAGCCAATTTCAGGTAAAGAGGCAGATTTTTTAGTGATTTTTTTTTAGTGATTTTAGTGATGCCAATTTGCAAAAAAAAAATTTATACTGCAACTCTAAGCTTACTCTACTGTTAAAATGTAAGTCGTTTCAGATGAAGGCATTCTGTACATGCTTGAAATTGACTTTAAAATGCCTAAAAACCTCCCAGTCCTCACAGTAACATGCTGTCAACATCTGTCAGTTACGCTTCTTTTCAGAGTGAGCATTAGGTGCACTGGCTAGTATGGCAAGTAACAACAATTGTTAACAGCTTCCCTGCAGAGAGTGGCTGTGCAGCCCTGGCACACAGCCGGCTGTACCTCCTTCACCCTGGTTCTTATTGTGTGTGAGTGTGTGTCGCACTGCAGTTTGAGTGCCAGGCTGCCTTGCTCTCTCTCCTCCTTGAAAGCTCCTTTTCTCTTTCAGTGCATGAACACACAGACCTGACAGTTGAACAAGATGAATATGTTCACCTTGTCACAGACAGACTTGCAACATCAGGTACCAACAGACCCACACAGACACGCACGCAAAGCCAGAAAGTCAAAGGGACATCCAGACCGAGCAGCTGATATTCTCCGTGTGGTGCTCTTGGTGGCTGTTTTACAATCCCATCCATCTATCAATCAAGCCATTTTCTATACTGCACGTCTAATTCAGGGTCGCAGTGGGCTGAGGTCTCTCCTAGCATCTGGAGAGAGGCAGACGGGACAGGTCACCAGTGTATGACAAGAACAAAATGTAATCATGTAATAATATTTGGAAAGGCTTTCTTTTTTAGCCTTTTATCTAACCACATATTTCGGCATCGTGTGTCACAAGAATCAGCCTCATACCATCTCTGATTGCCGGCTTTTCACTCTGCTTCAAGCGTGGCCGTTCGGAACAACTATAAACACTTTTGATTTCATATATGGTCGGACAACATGTACAGACTACTTCTGATCAAGTGTACCCTGGTCTTAAAACCTGTTGTCACATACAAGAAGTCTGGCTTTAGTAAATCTTCAAATGATAAAGTGAAAAAGAGAGAAGGGGCCTTTCAAAATTCCTCTTTGAACTCTATAATATTCTAGAAACTAAAGCATCCTCTCTCTTGCAAATTTTATAGTTTATTGTTTTTCATTAAGAGCCAACAAATCTATTCTTAAGCCTACAGTACAGTCTCATTTAAATAAAGACCATTCTTGGGCAACCCACAAACTATTCGCCCTTCAGAAAAACACACAAGCCATATCGACTATGAAAGGGTACAGTGAGTAAAAATATAAACTTTGTAAGAATACTGTTGTTTGTGATAAGTTGTCATCAACCTAACTGGCTGAGTTTCTCTCACCTAGTGGCCTACTTTATTTGAATATATTTGGTTGTGAAATGAAGTACCTGCAGGTTTTACTAGATAAGCTGAGCCATTTCTTTTCCTCCCTGCTCCAGAAGAGCACATTTCTTGTTTGTGTCTACTTTTGCAGGTACAGCCTTCAAATATCCACTTTGCCCTTACTGAACGTGAACAGCAGCCAACAAATCCACTGGTTTATTTGAAAGCTCCTTGAGATGAAGGGCATTACACAGTTCAGCCACAGGCAGGGCACACATGAACACCGGAATGGCTAATGATGAGTGCTGTTGCCTTCAGGATCAGCTACAGAAAATGGTGAAACAAGAAAACTGTGGTCATTATTTGCCACATTAGGTGTCGCTGCCAATATGACTCTGGGTTTACAGGAACTACAAAACGTGGAGTAACCTTGAGTGGATTCATGTGGCCTCAGTGACTGCATGAGCACAAATGTACAAACATGCACACATTGTGGAGAAGGAGGGGGCTAATCTCCCATCTACTTTGGTAATCCACCACATGATCACCTCTCACCCCAAACATGCGTGTGTGTTTATAAAGACCCATCTGGACCCAGACTAGCAGGCATTTGCTGACAACTGCATCATTGTCTTAATACATGGTGGTATGCCATGGCATCCTCTTTACAAATCTGCTGAATTATAGTAACAGACATAAAAGCATCTGACCATATCTAACACTGTGGCCAAAAGATGCCTCCCGTACCACTCATATTGATCATATGTCTTCTATTATTTCAGCTGCCTAGTACAACTGTTTTCTCAAATTCTAGCTATACCTTTTTAAAACATTTTTAAAACAAGAAGTGTAATAACAAGGCCATCAATCTGCTTCTCTGAAACATCTAATCCCTTGTTCTTGCTGTTTCACTAATGCCACTGTGTCAACACGCCAGCTCTTTTCCCTGCATCACCGGGAGAGGACAGAAGGCTTCTGCTGAGATTAAGAAGATCATAACCACAGGATTAGTGATCAGCATCTTACTTTCAGGGATTTCTCATTTGTGTGAGTGACTGAAGCTGTGTGGTGCTGATTTATGTACTGGCAAAGAAGGAGCTCCAATCAAATTGTAAAAACTACAGCAGCCAATTTTCTATTGCACTTGTCTCAGCTACAGATTGGCTGAGCAGAATGTGGACGGTCCTGTAGTGACTTGTTCAATCAATAGCGCTCTGGGTGCTTTAATTTAGGCAACATAAATAAATGGCAAACTAATGTAACTGGCTAATAAAGCTTATTCACTGGATTTACAGTAAACACAGTGTTTGAGTCTATTCAAGAGCAGGATTAGCAGCATCTTGCACTGTTGAAAATGACGTATTAAGTACCCACATTCTCGCCTGAGGGATCCATAAAGATAGAAACTTCACGTCAACAAACTGTAAGTCTATAGTTGCGCATTGCAACCCCTATCTTGTAAACACAATTATATTTACTCTACCAATGAAAGCAGTATGAGTCAGACTCATTATCCATGCATAAATATGACTGGACTTAACTATGACCATAAACACACTGACAGCAGGTGCCATAAATTTAGCTCTGAATGCAGATAAACCAAGTGAAAGACTTGGGCAGCTGAAATTAATCATGTCCATGTTTCAACTTCTCACATCCTGGAATAATACACTTAACTGTGCACTCTAAGCTCATCATTCAAGTTGCAGAGTGAGAAGAGGGGGGGGTTGTGGTAGACCATGGATTTCCAGCTCATCAGAGCATTAAGGTGAGTGATGAAGGGGACATCCTCAATCTAGCCTAAACCCTCCTCTGACAGACGTTTCCTTCTAAAATAACATCTTTCTGTGGCTTGTAGTCATAGCAGTGCATCTCACTTACTATGAGAAAAACTGACAAGAAAGCTGAGCACTTAACACATCAGTCTATTCTGTAGGAAAGAATGACAATGCCCCCAAACTGGGAATGACATCATGGATGAGTTCAGGAGCGACTACAGATCTTTCTAAGCACATGGCACCGGCTTTCCAAAACAGCCCGGGGGCTAAAAACAGAGAGGTGTGCGGCTCCGCATTTCTCATTTTCTGCTGCTGTCATGACATCCAACAAGGAAAAGAGCCTTTACTAGTGCAGATTCAAAACATTAAAATGTTATAGTGCAGGTATGAAGCTAATCCTGATGTGTCACAACGTGTGTCACTCAAGGACATTTTGACAGACAAATGCCTGTTGATGGATGTGCATTGCTTTCTTTGGTCAGGGGCCTGTTTCGCTAAACACCAGGCCATCATGACGCTCTTTGAAAATCAGACAGAGGGCGATGATGGTTTCCCCATGTGTATACTGTACATCAACAGTGTCTGTATAGCAAAAACCAAAATGTACTTCAAAAAGAACTATGTAATGTCTAATCACATTTGGTAAGGCAGCTACAAAGGAAATTCAAATTATGATGGATGACAATAAGAACTACAGTATGCATCAGCTTTAAAAGACCTCCACTTTAATATGGGAATTCAAGCATCATGATCCAATTAGCACAGTTTCAACAATGTCAATTAGCTGGTGCCCACATTTAAAGCGTTCAAGACAATTTTATTTGACAAAGGGAACAGTTTTGTTCAACTTTCTCTGGTATCTCTCCACATGGGCTCGCTTTCTCTTTTATTTTAATGAAGGAGACAAAACATGATGGATGTCAGTTATTTTTTCACTCTAAAAACTTAGTTTGCTCAACAACAACATCCTCAGACTGTTTTGTTCCACACAGCACTCAAACAGAATTTCAACCAAATCTGAATCAATCACAAAACCTTGATCTAGAGGTTTATTGTTGACACACTGGACAACCAGTATTCAAATAAGCTGTTTTGTAAAGAACCCTTAATGCAACTTATACCAAACTAAGACATGGAAGTGTAGCGATATAACATATTGTTCTTACAACGCGTAAGGATCATCATCAACTCTTTGGGTTCTTGGCAACTAATACCCTCCTTTCCATATTTGCTTGGCTTGGTTCATCGTTTCCTGGCTCCTTAACTCAAAGTTTCCACAGCAAACACCAACATCTGTCATCAAGTCTAGTCCTGTTTGGCACTTTAACCTGATATATTGCATCTCATTCCAGTTGGATTAGGTTGGTCAATATTTCACTTATGTTTGCATGGTGATTGATTGAAACCTGTTTGTATAGCAGTGTAGTCTGGTGTCTATTGGATGTCTTCCATTCCCCCTTTGCACGGGACTCACTACATGATTTATGCCTTTGCAAAATATGATTTTCTGATTCAGTTATGACTTAAAAGATTAATTACCGAAACAAGCTTGGATACCGGTTATTTTGCAGTTTTGAGTAGAATATTTTTGTATGTTGACTTCTACACACACACACATTACAACACTGCACACATGCTTAAAAGAGAAAATACTGTGTGTGTACTGTGAAAATCAGAATGAGAATGAAATCTCCAGTCACAGAGATATCTATGCTGAACAGACAATCTAATAACATGGGTCATGATGATTTCACTGTGTGTTCACTGGAATGATATCAGCCATTGACATGTAGATGATATCACTTTCCCTGTCAGGCATGTCACAATGAAACTTTGTATTATTCACAGCCCCCTGAACATGCGATGACTTGGATATGAGGAGGTGGGGGTTCAGGATTAGAGAGAAAGAGAGATACTCAGACAATACAGCACTAATGGAGAAGAGACACTGAACAAGTTGATACAAGCTCTGACAAAAAAGACATCTTGCCAAGAAACATTATTTACATCATACATTTCTGCCACATAATGCTGCTATTTCAAGCATTAACGCGAGGCCGAGTGCCATCTTCAGACAACTAAACAGTCATGTAAACAGCCATTTTCAACATAAAATAAGAAGGAAAAGGAAATCACACCAATAACCGAGATATTGCAAAAAGTATGCAAAGAAAACTAAACACACTGATGTTTGCTGCCATCATACTGTGACCCTTTTCTGCAGGGACCAACGCACAAAACTTGAAACATAAAGTGAAAAGACAAAGCATCGGACATTTAGGCTAATACTTGATTTTTGTAGATATGCAGGCACAGGGAAGAACACACCGACATATCACCAACCAGCTTCAACTAGATAATTTATTCCACTGATTCCACTGTAAATTGTAATTGATTAGTCTGTAGTTTAACAGGCAAAAATAACACAAAATACGGTACAATTTCTCAAGTCCCAGCTTCTTCAATGGGAGAATTTGCTGTTTCGCTTTGTCGTAGTAAACTGAATATCTTTGGGTTTTGGCCAGATAAAACCTTTTGTGGATCCATTTGTGGATGTTAACTGTGGCTCTGGGAAGTTGTTATTGGCTTTTTTTTTTTTTTTTTTTACAATTCTTTGACATTTCACAGACCAAACAATTATTCCACTAATCCTAAAAATAATTGGCAGATTAACTGATAATGAAAATTATAATTATTTGCAGCTTCAAACTGTGATGGTTGCAGCTGCTGAAAAGTTTACACGCGTAAACTACAAGTTAATGTGCAGAGACAGTCCAAGATGACCTTCCCTTTTGTGCAGACACCAGTGCAGACTCAGCTGTCACGGCAAATTCTCATTTTTAAGCAGGTTTTAAATCATGTAGTGTGTTCTAAGCTGTACAAGACAGCCTCTCCGGCAACACTGCTTAACTGACAGTCTACACAGACTTAATTCATTATTTTACATTGTCTGCTTTTACTGCGACTCTCCAAGGAAAATCAGCAACCAATGTAAAATACTTCTGTGAGTTAATCTCTCATACTTGGTTTTGTGTAAAACTGACAAGATATGTTATTACACTCGATGTCCCGACTGGGTTTGCTTTTCTTTACAAGTTTTTGGTTACATAATTTAAACTTTTTCCATTTATTCCAATGCATACTCTTCTCTATGTTAATTTATCCATTGGATGTTTTCCTCCAGAAAAGTCTTTAATCATAACAAGGCGAGTGATGAAATTACGCAACTCTAATGGAGTTATTCTCTCACAGTTATGGTTTCATGAAGAATTTGCCAAAAGCAAAATAGTCCTCAACCACCATTTAGAAGAAAGCCAATTCATCAAACCACTAAGATGTGCGCTGGGGAAAAGAACCAGTCAGATAATTTCATTGGGTTTCCGTTCATGCAAACACCCTGTGGCTCTATGACACAAATCAATCAACCTAACCAACTAAAGGTTTCCACCCTCATCAAAGGGCCAGTCAGTCTCCTCTGAAGTTCAGAGGAGCCTAAACACCGTCATTAGCAACAGCGTTACTGACGAGATGGTGAGAGGAAGCGGCGGGTAAGGAAGTAATGAGTGCAGGTGTGAATGCTTCATCAAGGTGTTGGGTTTTACAGACAGGGTCGTTGTTTCCCATTTGTCTGAGCTCAGTTCCCATGGTGACACATTTGTGAGGAATTATCTTGTAGTTTAAAGTGGAGAATAAGGGTTACTTGCTTTGTAAGAACACCAACCAAAGATCAACTTTGATCCAAATCTTGGTGGAAAAATGTACTTTAAAATTCGGTTGTGACATGCACCCTCAAAATGCAGCTATGTGTCGGGGCTATGGCAATACCACGTGGAAACCACTGCAACTGCGATTGGTCAGCTAGGGCTGCTCATGTGTTCTCCTACATATTTCAAATGCTGTTAGAGATTGTTGATAGTGAAGAAAACATGAAGCGAGTTGAAGATTCAGTTATCTTCTCCCTTTCAGCAACACATGAATCTATATTTTCTCATCTAGCAAAGGCGTTTCAGTGCAAACCTTCCCATCACTGCTCTCTGTCACAACATGTGCGAAGAATCACTTTAGGTATATAATAAATGTATGACACAGCCTGATAATTAGGGATATGTCTATTTGCTGTTACGGTGGTGCTGCGGCAATCTACAGGGTAAAGTCCTATGCTGAACTATAAATCAGTTTCTACTCCGGATGCAACTATGGCGGGACCACCAGAACACATCGACAGAGAAACATAAATCTGGTTTTCAACAGCAGTTTCAAGGGTCTCTTTGTGGTTAGCTGGCATACATATTATTCATATTATTCTCACCTGCCAAAACAAACCAAAATTAAATAGTAACTGCTCCAGATTATTTTTAAAAAAAAATCACCCCAAACACGCTGGGTGTGAACAGGCCCTGAAATAGCGACAAACTTGCCTCTGCAAGATGCGTCTATGTTATCTGATTGTTTTACTGTAATCTCACTGTTTACTTGCATATGTTACATGGACGACCATTGTTGAAAATGGCACACATTTGGAAGGTCAGAAGATTGAGATACAGGCTACGCCTTCCCAGTCAAGACATATGTGATATGTCACACACATGGGTCTAATATAAACCGTTAAAATTATAATTAACAGCTAAGAGTACAAACCTAAAATGAAACAAACGAGAGGACAAAGACAGTCAAAGTTTAGTTTCCAACCAAGAATGTGTGGCTGACGAAGTGAGCAACACAAAGAGTCAACTTAGCGGATGCTTTCTGGAGTTTCTTTGCACGTTTTGATTTGCGACTGACAATACGTGGCAAACAGGGGACCTGTTGTTATAACCTCTAGCCTCAAATCCTGACATCATATATGACACAGCAGTAGAACGTACGCAGTCAAAAACTGGTCGTTGGGATTGACTGAGGTTTTGTTTTATTCTATTCATTCAGGAGCCAGTGACCTGTCTCAAGTTCCCTGAGGTGACTGAAGGTGTGTATGGGTAACAAAATCAGTCCCCACGGGGGAAGGGTGATAGAGGAACAACAACACGGGAGTGGTATCAGCTCACTACCGCCTTTTCAGCTCTCAGCCCTGATCTGCCTCGGAGATTCTAGGTCAGTAGTGGCTTTTTAAAGATTTGATATGTGCCTCCAAGGAGTTTGGTGCTGCTAAATATGCCTGTAATGGTGCCTGACACTCTTAAAGAGGACCAGTCATTTTGAACACTACTTTGAGATGTAATACACTCGGATTAGTTGAAACACAGTATGGTAAAAACTGCACATGAATACACATCAGGTTGTTAGTAAGATATCCAGAGTTAAAAAAGACAGAAAATACTAGTCTCAAACTATAAAAAAACAGACATGTTTTATACACTCTTTAGGATGTATAAAAATGACTGTTATTGTCTTCTTGGTAATACAGACGCAGCTAAATCTGACTGTTTGATGCATTAAATGATAGGTGGAACAGTCCGACCAATACAAACGCAGACTGGGAGCTGATGACAATAAAGATTAAATAAATATGCAGGGATGCAACAACATGGCTTAGCCAGTACCACTATGTATTTCCCCTGTCCATGCTGACCAATATTGACACTGGCATTATTAGTTTTAGTGCAGGTGCTGCACAGGGAGAACTTGTTAGACATACCTGGTTCCAAGTAATTAATTGTATTTTTATTCTGCTGTTAATCTGATATTTAATTTAAGTGACACACAGGGGATCTATCAAATATCAGTCACCAATGCCCTCAATAGGAAGAACACTGGACCAGTACGATGCTGCTTTTTTAATGCTGATGTCAGATGTTGGTGACCGATAATATCCCAATATATTGATGCTTCTCAGAAAATATGTCACGAAGGGTTACAAATCATTCACATTCAACATTCACTCTCTATTCTTAATAACAGTTGAACGGTGGAAACGTAGCACAAACACAAAGCTGCATCAAACTAGAGACACATCGGTTAAAATGCTACACTGATTACATTACAGCAAAGTATATGTATATGACTGTGTATTTTCTACGTAGTACTTTAAACTGTTGGATTTTTTTCAGTGGGGTTTGATAGAAAACTACAAACAAAAATAAAACAGCATAATTCATGTTAACTGAGAAAAACGGGAACGAGTGGGAAATAAACCATGGTGAGGTTTCTCTGCGGAGACCACAAAAATGATCTTCAAACGATTAATTTATTATAGATTAGTGTGCCGATTATCTTCTTGATGAATCATTTGGTCTATAAAACAAAGTCATTTAACATCTCATTCACATCGTCATCATTTTTGCGGGAAAAAATGACTTTGATTATAAATGAAGGCGTGGTTGTAACAGCTAATCAAGGTTGTAAGTGTAGCACCAAAAGGCCATGCATTCATTGTGCCAATGATTAGTTAAATGTGAATGAGGGAAGAGTGTGGGGGGCCCGCAGTCCACTCCCGAGCAGAGGCCCCATAATCCTTACCAACACCCCTGCTACACTGAATCACTCACTTTATAAAACCCTTCGTGCCACAGTGGGCTTTAAATCAGATTTTAAAGCCTTTAAGCAAACTTGCATTCCACCAACATGCAACAGATAATCAGCCAGTCATCAGTGTTTTGAAGGCTGACAAGAGAACAGCCCACTGCAGGATGACAAAGTCAAATGCAATGGGGGCAGGCAAGTGTCGTGATTGAAATTCTCCCAGAACAAAACCTCGCTTGTGTGATTATTGTTCACCAGGCTCGCAATGAGACAAAAATCCATTCCACATGATGCATTCATTGTTTTCAGCCAAACACGCACCAGGCCCCGCAGCAGCCACAGCTACTGTACAATGGCCCTCACCAAAAACAACTGAAGCCTACTGCAACATTTAGGAGGGTCCAGTACAAAAATTAACATCCTATTAAGGATATTACGGTATTATTATACTGAGGCTATATCACTAGAGGTTAAAAATGTAACTTTATATTTTGTTATTAACTCAGTACAGACTTTCTCACACGCAAGTTATTATAGGAATGTTATATCGCAGATTAAAATACCAATAAATTCAATATACTGGTGATTAAAGCTTTAGTGAGCAACAGGCACGCTGCAACCCACCACAGCAACTTCACAGGAACATAACTGGGATTTTTCATCAGTATCTGAGTCAAATTGTTGCAGTTTGAGTCACCTTTCAACAGGTGACGAAGCAATAAAATCAAACAGCCGCTTAAAGGAGAAGTCGCTGCAGATACAGGCTGCAAACCAGTAACTAAGGCCACACAGGGACAACAAAACACCTGCGCGAAAGGGAAGCAAAGTGCTGCGGAGTTAGAACAGTGTGCGGACTCACCTCTATCCATTTCTGCGCCTCCTGAAACGCGGAGTCTGCGGCCGACTCGGTCACAGGGTGATGCTGATGAGACGGTCCTATGTCTGCAACCGGACTTGCCATTGGCGAGGAGGCTCTGCTCTCCAAGTATTAAAGCCTGGTCAAATGTGGAACAGCAGCTCAGTGCCGCGTTATTCCACCAGAGTTAGTCGTGTCGGTCGGCCCGGTCTCCTCCGTCGGTTGTAGGTGTTGCAGCAGCAGCAGCACCGGCGAGGCGAACGAACCAGTCCCTGCTCTCCGGTATCGCTCCTGTTGGGAGTCTGTGGGCAGACGACCAGGGTCAAGTCAGCCACAGCCACTTACAGCGCTTCCGGTGTGACAACTCAAAATAAAAGCTTCAGTCCAGGAACATACTGCACAATTGGCGGGCATTCAAATATAACACAAATCCGCAATTACAATAAATTATCATAAATAACCTTTAAGTGCCCCGTAATTTGGATCATTTCAGCATTTTTTAAATATCTAAAGTAAGCCATCTCAATGAAAAAGTTAGCTAGCTAAGTTAGCTAGTTTCTTGATTAGCTAACTTAGCTAGTTTAAGGTTACTTGAGGCAATGTTACAGCTTAATGTTACAGAAACATGGAGCCATTAAGACTAATTATTGCTGGTGAAAAGAGTACTAAGGACTCGTAAAGTTAAACTAGTTAGAGGGCGGTGGAAACTGGAAAAGGCCAGTAAATAACTTAACGTTAACCTAGTGCCAGTTTAGCGGTCAGTAGTATCCAAACCCTGCAGGTATTTCTCAACACAGCGTAACCTACCGCCGATTTGAAGACATTTCCAGACTTCTCAAAAACTCCTTTATCCAACTGACATGAAAAATATTCCAACAGCTTCACAACTGACAGCAAGAAGTTTGTTTTTGAAGTTGCAACCGGAAGTGAACATGCGTCTTTATTTTGGCGGTACAAAGATAAACAAGAACGCTGACCGGAAATAGCGCTTTTATTTCGGAGGCATTTGTTAATTAAAATCTTCGTTAACGTGCAGGCTAATATTTTATGTTTAAACTGGATGAATTTGTACGGTAAGTGTTTTTCAAGATTTGGCTATGATCGCTTTTAAGAAAACATCGCCTGATAACTGCTGCTAGCTAGGCTAACCCAATGGTAATGAACGTTATTTCCGTTTATACTTATAAGATTTTTTTTAAACGCATGAGAGCTAAAGTCATTTGCATCTTTTAGTGCTGCTAGCTCTCAGTGTTATCATGCCCATCCACACTTCCAGGCATTTGTTTAGGCTCTTATTTTGGTTGTAACACCGCTCTGCTTCCGGTAGTGATCTAGCTGTTGCTGGCTGACTTGACGCAGCTGGACTGGCAGGACTTGCACACCGCAGTATGATCCGCTCCAGTGGCCAAAAATACACAGAGCAGCGCCGCTCCGCCACCATCCAATGAGGGCAGCAACACACTGGGGACCTCACACCCACTTTCACTATATGGGGCAAGAGCAGAGAGTTCACTGATTTAGAGCAGAGGCACTCAAAGCAAAGGGTCAACTCTGACCTCCAGTCATTGATCATTATGAGGCAATTAACTAAAGCCTTCATCTTTGTTAATTAATCTGTTCTCGTGTCACTTCCATCGGTTTGATTCTGGTATGAGTGATGGTTTCTGTGATTATCAAATTTGATTTTGCAAGTAAAAAGTTGGGTAACCTTAGTCCGCCTGGGTTTGACCACCACCAGGCATATACAAAAAGATTAATAATGAAATGGTTGTCATAAAAAATAAGATGGGAAAACGTGTTGAAGCTTTGCCATTCTATTTATCCCCATTTATTTTGTTTTGGTAAGAGGTAATGGTAAATTCAAATTCAGTTCCCTCAGTCACTTACATATATCTTAATTCTCCATGTCAGGGTGGTTGTTAAGGCTGGTTTGGGGGCCATAATACATTGTGTTATGATAGTTTTTGCTTTGGACATGCTAATGCCTCAACACAGACAAATGCTCACTAGGATCTTAGAGGCTACAAAACATGAGCAAGCTTGCACTGGAACCCCAGGATACATCGTTTTGTAATCTTTAATCTGCAATTTAAATTTCAAACCAAATTCCCACCTGTAATCAGTTGTGTTCGCTGGAGTGCACAACCAAGCCAGATGTACCATTACTGTGGATTAAAACCAAGTGTTTTGCCCCTGTGCTCCCCTTAATTCCTTCTTAAAGACATTTCTAACAACATTTAAAGGGAAATACATGCCCACGAAACATGCACTATACAAAACAAAGCTATTACTTTGTAAAAGTGTATCTTACACCTTAAGAGGCCCAGAGGTTAGATGATACCAATCAAGACTTTTCCAGGACCTGCAGACACCGCAGGCTTGGGGATATTCTTACATCTTTGCTGACCTCTTGTGGATTAATGCAGCAGTACTAAAAAGTGGGAGGAGGAGCTTCCCAGTCAGGCATCCTCTGTGTGTGTTGCCGCTCCTCTCTTCTGTTGCTCAGGCTTCTATTTCCTGGATACCAAGAACAGTTTGTTGTGGTTTTCTTCCACGTCAACTTTGTCCCATGATATCTGTGCCTAAGAGAAAATCACGGTTTGTTTTTCAGTCAGCCGGCTGTTTTCATTATGCTGCCCGCCTTCTTAGAGTGACAGCCCCATCTGTGTTTGACAGAAGGCACTCTTAACCTGGACGGGCAACATGGCAGTTTGGCAAGTATTACTCCTCTACTGCTAATACTTTTGTCTGAAGAAATCAGTTCAGTGTCATTGTTAAAATTTTAATCTTCTTTGTTAAGAATGTTTTAATCAGCCACTAGAATATCCAGAATGCACAGTCTTCCTGTTTTAAACTAATACACCATTAATTACATGTTGTTAGATATGCATATTGTTAGAGACTTTGGAATAAGATTGTATAATCAGTCGTTTTTTGTGAATAAGATTAAAACCTGGAGGTGTTTTGCAAAAAATAAACTTGCTGTTAATTATATGTAGCCCTAAATCTTGACAGAAAGGGTCTATCTTTCTGCTACTTTGATTTTTGAACATGTTTGTTTCATTGTGTCATGTTTGGTGTGTCACCAACAGCATGATTATGGTTGTTTATTGTCTTTAGTGCCTGTAAAATGAGGTACAAGATATACACTCAGCTCACAAAATAATGTTTCAACATGCAAAGGAGGAAAAAAATGCCCTTCATGCCACATCACTTGGAGTGTTTACTCCTTGTAGGATGCTGCTGTGGTTGGTGGTTGGACTCTCAAAGGACGGTTGGGAGCCCGCAGGTTTTAGTTCCAGCTTAACAGCAGATTCATTCAGAGAAACCACTTTCTGTAGTATTTGATTGGAAGTGAAATATGCCGACAGACTCTCTGCCTTTCATGAACTATATTTTGACATTCCTACATTTAAAAGGCGAGAAAGAAAAGAGAAATGAAAGATTTAAGAATTTAAAGATTTTTACAGGCTCCTACCAACAGAAGTACCATATTTTGTCTGCAGGGGGTGCCAGAGGCTGACGTTTTTCTGATTTTGTACTGGTTGCAAGCTTAAAAAACATACAGCTGATACAAATCATACACTGTGTAATGCAAGTCAAATTAAGTCAAATTAAGTGTGAAACAGTGAACATTCAACTTTTACACCCTAACATGCAGAACATTTGTATTTTTCTTTAACTTTTTTAACCTTTTAACCAAAACAGAATCTGAAAATACCTCATCATTTATGAGCTGCCTAAATAATCTGCTGAAAATAAAGGTGGTGTGTCACTTTTCTTAAATCTCATCACTTACCCTCTCGGTCACACCCCTGAGTTCCACAAGCTGCTTTCAGTTTCTCTTCCCTTCATCCGCAGGATTCATCTGTTCTCACCGTCTCTTCCTCACAGCTTTTGAAATGTGGCTCATGGTCGTTTCTGCCCCGCTGCTTCCTGCCATCTTCATGGTATCCGGTCGTTATCGTGTCAAAGTTGCAGCGCTGTGCCATCGAGCTCTGGCCTGGGCACTGAGGCTGGTGCGAGGGAGAGTGTGTGTACGGAGCACTCACGCCTTTGTGTTCTCCAAATGCACCCATGGCAAAGCTGACAGCGTCCTGGAGACCTTTGACCTTTACGCCGACACACACCCCTCGCTCTGCATAAGCCCACAGATTGGTCAGTATGCATTAGAATCACTTTATTTACCGAGTGCATTAAGTTACGAGACGTTGTCTTTGTGAAATCAGTGCAGAGGAGTCACAGAATACACGTTTAAGTCTTTAATTCAGAATCCAAGTCAAATCTCACGTCTTAATATTGCTTCAAACATAACAGCCTTATGGCTTTAGAAACTTCACTGCAGCTGAATCTGGAAAATTGACACTAACTCAAGACTAGCACAAACAGCCGAGAACATTTACCTGCCTGGATGTGTTTCCTGGGACATAAAGCTAAAGCCAAATGTAGTCTTTTTTTAGGGTAGAGATCCTGTGGAAACTACTGAGACCAGCACAGTTTATTGTGTTCTGATTCAGTGTTACACAAATGTGGTGGGCAGGTGCACACTGTGATACGTTGGAGCATCTGGGAAAGTTGCAAAAACTCACAGTGCCTGTGAAAGACTTATTGTGTGTAAGTCAGTATTAAGAGTCCTGTCAAATCTGGAAAAAGAGTTGCAAGATAAGTTTGACGTTGATTTATTTGTGACTCGAATGTGACTCAGGTGTGAGTCACCGACTCGAGTGCCCACTTCTGGAGCAGGGACACTTAAAGGAGTCGCACAGCTGAGACTAAGGTTTGACTGTGACATGACAGATACTGACAGATGATTTTGGTTATTTCTTTGGTCCTTTGTCTGCTTCTGTAATATACGTCTTCAGTTGTTGTGGGGTTTTTTATTGTTACAAACTCATCGCTGTGGTGTTTCTGCACTTCACCTGTCAGTCAGTTAGTGAGGGTCACACTGCGATGTCTTCTTTGGATTTTCTGTGGATGAAAGTTGAGTTTCTGAAGGTGATGCTGTTGCGCCATTATGGTGAACAGTGTTTTTGCAAACAAATCCGAAATGTAAAACTAAATTCAGATCATGACCTTAAAACTGTTGACAGTCTGTGTAACTCTTGAACTGAACTGTAACACTGGGAATTTAATATTTCACTTGACTGTATCACGTAATTTTCTTTCTATAGGCATCTTACATCTCACTGCACATCTATTAGTCATAAGTTCCTCACATTATATTAATAATACAGAGGTTAAGTTTTTACCATTACTGTAGTCTGCCTACAGGGGATTTGATCGAAAAACATAAACTTTGGAAAGTTGTGTTTTCTGTTTGGAAACTTGTGTCCATAGTGTAACAAACCCTGCTCTACGTTTAAATATCAGTGTTGAGGTCAATAATTGCTCAAAGATATGAAAAGGATGGCAAGTCATCATCAAGTTTAAAATGTGTAAGATTTGAATTTATGCAGTCACGGCAGCATCAACATGGCGATGCTCTTCTGGTCAAAGCCGATGAAGAGATCAACACCACCCCTGTTCCTGTCATCTCTCCTATAGGTGAGGCATTGGATGAAGCGGTGAGGCGTGTCCGACCCTCCCGGGTGTTGGAGCTGGGGATGCACTGTGGCTACAGTTCTGTCCGCCTGCTGCGTCTGCTGCCCCCTGCTGGCAGACTGATCACAGTGGAGCTGGACCCTCTCACAGCAGAGCTGGGGGAGGAAATCATACTTGTAGCTGGCTTCAAACACTCCCAGGTACTTCCAGGGAAGATTAACTTTTTACTTTACTATATAAAAATAAAAGACAAATTGGTAAATTTACCACTCTTAACAGGAAACCATAGTTTAACTGAGGGATTCTAACCCATTTTCCTATTCTCTTCTGGTTCTTTACAGTTCCAGGTGTTGACATCTAGCTCAGCTGAGGCCATCCCAACATTGCGTCCATTTCTTGAGCCTGACCAAGCAGCCAGTGAGGGGCTCAATCTGGTGCTGATGGATCATGACCCACAGCTGTACCTTCCAGACCTGCTGGCTCTGGAGAGAGAGGAGCTCTTCAGCCCCTCTGGCTGCTCTGTCCTTCTGATCTATAGGAACCAAAGAGCTGAAGACCTCAGAGAAATCCTGGATCACATCAGAGCGAGGCCCGACTGCTACTGCATCAAGTCAGAGCGCCAGTTTATGACTGAGATCTTCTACCAAAAGGAAAGCACAAGGGTACATAGGTGATAGCAGGATCTAACGATGTGTGTCTGTCTGTGTGTGTGTGTGTGTGTGTGTGTGCGCTTTCAGTTTGTGTGGACTATTTCAACCAATAGTGTTTAATACTTCATCATCTCTAGTATTACATGTCAGTCACAGAATTGGAGGATAAAAAAATGTGTGCTGAATAAATTATTTTCCACAACTGTTGTTGAAAAACGATTTTTTTTTCCTTGGATGACTCTTGGGAAGAAAAAAAAAAGTTTTTATCTTTGTCTTCCACAAAGTTTGATTTAGTTATTATTATTAAGCAGCATGAGGACAGAAGTAAGTACAGATAAATAGAGAACATTTTAATAAAACTAAGAATAGGAATGAAAATAGAAACTATACAAGAGCAATTAAACTCAAAATTACACAGCAACTACTAATGCAGTATCATCTCAAGCAAAGAGACATAGTGGTGTGATTAGTAGCAGCAAAGTCAGCAAAGCATAGTGTACTATGTAAGATACCATTGACTATAACAGTGCAAACCAGAATAGTATTTAATATGATAATTAGTAATGAAACAAGTGATATGTATTACAATATTAGTATGGAAGACAGTACTCATGATATAAATTATTCTCAATAATTTTAAATATCTGACGGTATTGCTGGAAATAATTTATATATATATATACACACATATGTTTAAATATACATTTCTGCATCTGTATCATATATGACCATATATATGACAAACAAAAAAAATTAAACACAAGGATTACAATAACACACACATAGAGGAGATACAAAATACTACTTACCTCTGTAAGTAGCCAAAGCTGCTTACACAACCACTTCTCACAACAAAGGAAACAAAGAGAAAATGAGTAGGTGTAGAGCACAGAGTAACCATGTGATGGCGCTCTCTGCTTTGTAAAAGAATAGAAACTCAGGCTTTGGGCTGGGTTTGACGAGACAAGCCTTTAAAGGGAAATGCCACCCATTTTAAGAACGTACATGTTATTCCTGCACACCAGGACAGCCCAACAAATACGAGTAAACCTCTTTTGTTTTGCTGCAAACGGGAAAGACAATCTTTGAGTTTGTGATGTAAATACTGTCCCCTTATGCCCTGATTCATTCAAGACGAGGTGGATGATCCACAGCAGTCTTTTGACGCACACTCCCTCTTGTGCATGTTGTGATATTTACTTTCAGACCCCAATGTCAATGTTTACAACTAAAAATAAAGCATTATCGGGGAAATTGCTCCCATTTCCCCCCTTTTTTACAAACATCAGCATGCTTGCCCTAACTGGCCATAATGTCTTAAGATTCAGTGTCCCAGCAAGCATCTTAAATGAGGAGAATCAGTGTTGTCCTGTGGGTAGAACTCAGATGGAGTTTTCCGAATGTGCCTCTAATGGCACTGCTGAGGCTTTCAAAGCAGCTGGAAAGCCATTACATGGTTTAGAGACAATTTACTGCAGAATTTAAATAAATAATATCTGTGCAAAAACACGCTTTAATTAAATGCAATATTTCCAGGAGCCTACAGGGGTGAGTCTACACTCGAGGTCACAATTGTTACACAACAGCGTGATGAATGTTGTAATAACTAAAATTCTACAAACTTAGAGAGCTTACTGCAGTTAAAGACAGACTGATGGAAAGAGAGAGTCAGGGGAAGTGCTGTAAATTGTCAACTACTATAAATTAGACATGGAGGTTAGGTAATACAAGGTCAGGGATGAGAACTTTATAAATCAATCCAGTTTAACTGTTCACTGTGAATGTCTCCACTGAGCAAAACAGGTAATGGAGATGGCAGAATTTGACGAGCTGCATGAATACTTTATAATCTCATACATGGATCATTAGTTGCACTGCAGGGGAAGTGGCGATTGCATTTGCTGAACATAGGAAATAACAGGAAAGTAGACTACAAGCATGTGGGTTATTGTCTGCTCCCCAACTGGTAATACTACTCCTGTTATTAAGAACTGCAGAAGCATAAACAACCAACTGATTAGCATACAAAGTTAGTCCATAATCAGTATCAAAATATAACTACTTTAATTCCAAATTAAGACATTTGGAAAAAGGTGACGCCCACTCTGAGGGAGTGATTGCCTGCATGAAAGTCAGAGTACTGAATATTATTATCGCTAATTAGCAATCTGGAGCGTTTCACTTCGAAAATAGCAACATTCAGGGTGGGTGTAATCATCTGTGAGGATTTTTTTCATCCATTAAAAGGAGTTTGCAATTTGTGTTTTGGAATGAAAGAACTCATGTCTTGATGACAACAAAGATTCAAGTCTTTGGATTTGAGTTTGTTGTCTTTGTAAATATTTACTGCACGTTTCTGAACCAGCAGATGTATACCAGTTTTTCTGAATTAGGAACTGATATTCCCAATTAAAGAAAAACATGGTACAAATGACACAGTAGTTTGGCTCTTTTTATCATGCGCAGAATCAGATTTGCACAAGTGAAAAGAAAAGAATATTTTTTGGTTGCAGGATTTAAACTCATCCCCAGCTCATGGATCCACTACTAGTCACATGTTGGTGGACTTAATGCAAATCTATATGTGTATTTCTCTGAGCCTGTCATGCTGTTTCTCATGTTGATGTTTACATATTTGGCTGTATTTACCTTCAACAGACTGTAATACACTAAGAGATAATGACTTTTTGATACTAGCAGGCATTTTGGAAACACTAGCAGAATTACATTAAGCTGTTATTTAGCCAGTATGTCCCCAAATGGCCAGTGTGATATGTAATTACATAAAGTAGACCAACTGTAATGATTGCTCATTAGCTTCCACCACCATCTCAGTCTCCCAACTTCCCACAACACAGTGTTGAGCCAAGACGTGGTCAATTTCTCAGCTGTCAGATGTGATTTAACATTTCCTTGCCCTCCTTTCAGAGTGCCGCTAGTCTACACAATGATGTACAAGTAAATGTAAACACCGTGCTGTATGACCACCCCAACCTTCGCCCCCTTCCTCCAAGTTCCCTAAAAATTCCTGTTTTAATGGGTTCAATTTCCGGGTTCCTCCTTCATCAGGCTATGAACTGCTCTCTGTGCTATGGAGGCTGGAGAGCTGATGTAAACACAGCTTTCAATTATAAATCAAACTCTAACAGAGCCACACTCCACTGCCCTCGGGCTCTCTGCACAAAGGCCCAGCCTTCATACCCAAACACCCCACATCGCACTGCTGGGAACTTATGGCCAGCTATTCACCGGGATAAATTCACAACGGAGACAGAAACCTCTTCAGTGGTCGTGAGTGTCAAAGTTATGTGGAGAATGTTATGCTCATCTTTTNNNNGTTTTCAGTCTAGAGCAAAAATACAGGAATTGGCCTCACTGTTCCAATACTTTCGGAGGGGAGTGTATATCATCTGCAGCATGAAATTGTTTGTCAGTTCCTTCCAAAATGTTGTAACTGAACCTATTTTCTGATCTGCCACCGCTATGGTTAAGGTTTGGGTAAACACCATGGTTTGGGTTTAAAAAATACTTCAGTTGAGTTGTCTCCATTACAAACGAGCACACTCCATCTTTTGATGAAGACAGTCAGGTGTAGTTGAAAAAAAGCTAGTAGGGCCTTTTATTAAGATTATTTTATGAAACTGCTTCGGTAAACCTGCATTAACTGATTTTTTGGCCATTTGTGAGCAGCAGAAACAAACTGTAATCACAATATTGACATATTATTATAGGAAAACATGTTTTTTTCTGCCTACTTCTGTAAAATATTATCATTCATTTGAAGTGCTGTTTCTGGCCCCTTTTTGCTCTGTTTTGGCCTCCACCTACTCCTGAGGGAAATATCTGGCTCTTTAGCTGCTAACTGCTCCACTATGTATACAAGCTAGTTGCTAAGTTTGTCTGTCTGCCAGTTTGGTGCTGAGCAGGTAGTGTGCAGCGGGTTTGTCAAAGTCTATTCACTGAAAAAAAGCTGCCTGCTGTGGCTGGAAACGATGCTGATGAGGCAAAACAGTAAAGTTGCAGGCTGGAAAACCAAATCAACTAGTTCAGCGTCTCTGAAAAACTCCATAAAGCTGAGGGGAACTGCAGAGTCAGGTGATATTTCTCTGTGGGTTTGTCACTACAAGCGACACCTTTCAAAAACAATAAGTCATGTGATCTATTGTTACAAAAACATTGATCGTTGCCGCTTAAAAGTTAGGAATCATTGTCATAGCTGAAAGAAACCAACGTGAAATGAGATGTGAACAAAAGTTTCCTGTATTGCAGTAACATCATGTCACCTCCATGTTTGCTCCTGACAGACAAGAGCCATAATTCGTAATAACGGTTGTAATCGTAAACATAACGTCATTTAGGCATTTGAACAACCGACCTGAGCTGTCATTTTGTGAGGACAGTTTTCATAAATATTTCGAAAAAACCCAGAAAGCCAAACTGGGAGAAAATAATGTGAAGCTCTTCTATCCAGTTAGAGGTGAAAAAGTGTGAAATGAACCTTTTATTTTGTGATCAGTGGAAACAAAGACTATCTGTGAGGAGCTCCACTGTGTCACAACATGTTAGTTGTAACTGAGGTGAATTTTCTCACTCTACAGTCCACAGGGGCTTCGACCGGATTAAAGACAGGAGAGTCTACTTCACGTTTAACTATCGACAAATCTACTGGCTCTCATGATACTATTATTATTTATTTTGAACAGTCGAATTAGCCCACACCTGCACCACAACACTCTTCTATCAGTTATGAACATTTGGTGGTTGTGTAAATCATTTCCATTTCACATCAGCATGACTAATAACAGCACAAACACTTTTTATAGAGCAAAGTCATTTTTAAAATTCACACCATTTGTCTTCTGAGTCGGTGGAGGAACATAGCCTTCCCCTCTGTGTCTGGTTCATCAACTGCAGTGGGCAGAGCAAAAGGAGAAAGGCGACTCTTGATGGCCTCTCCAGAGACCAAGGGACTTCTATATTTGGTACACTGTGATAGCCTGCGATCCGCCCCCCCACACACACACACATACAGAGCACACTTCATAATGCTCACTTTAGGGTTGTGTAATGATGTTGTGTCCTCACATCTCACATCTGACTGCTGTCACTTGAAAATCTTGTGTCTCCAGCATGTCATCTTTTCAGGAGTTAGACTGTCTGCTGTGTACCTTTAAGATATTACAGTTGTTTATGAAATAGTTGTGTGCTATCTATGTATCTACAGTATGTGTCTATATATCTATGTATTTATCTTTCTATCTATGGCTGCAGAGGGGAGCATCTATGACTATATAATTTCACTTGATACAAAATATGTTCCTTTCATTCACACTTATTCCCAGTTTCAAATTATTAATGTTACAATGTTTACATTGTCTCTTGTTGTCAAGTGTGCCAGTATGCTACTGGCAAGAGATTCTTTGCAGAACTAGCATGCTTAATTAAAGGCTAGACTGACTGAATATATAGCATAAAGATGGTTTACAGACAGTATAGCTGTTATGGCATCCTGTCAGAGAATTTAATTTCACATTCACTTAAACACAAAGGAAGGTTCAACTAAGCCATGATCAAATTCAGGAGGTCCTGTTCCTTTATCATTTTGATGAGTGTCAGCTATTGAAAAATGAAAATGCTCAAGTTCTCTCTTTTAATCTGTGGAGGGATCTGACAATGTGAAGTGACTCTACCACCCGCCTCTGACCCTGACTTCAACCTACAACACACACAAATGCATTCACACACACACACACACACACACACACACACACACACACACTCCCTCCCTGTGGAGAGGGGGAAGATTGAGAGAAAATAGACCTCCCACCGTGTGGCGTCTTAAGAGGGCTGAAGCCTCTCAGAATATACTTTCTCTGCCCCAGGTTGAAGAGACCTCCTACGCTTGAGATTTTTATTTTTCGGGGAGACGCAAGACACGCTGTCCATGTCTCACACTTCAGACATTGAGAGCACTTCTGTGATCCTGAGGGAAAATTGGACAAGCATTACGACTGTTCTCAGACATTTTCATTATGATACGAAATGGTGACAATATGGCTTCATTAGAAACACATAGGCTATAGTATATGTCTTGTGGTGCTGTTTGTTCCATCATTACAGTATGTACTC
>NTHP01000325.1:493986-524227 GCA_003416845.1 Oplegnathus fasciatus
ATGTCAAACCCAAATGTTTTCAGTCTACAGCAAAAATACAGGAATTGGCCTCACTGTTCCAATACTTTTGGAGGGGAGTGTATGTATGTGTTCAGACAGAATGACATTTTAGAGGCGGTGCTTTTGCATACAAAGTCAATGGAAAGACGATGTACAGAGATGAGGGGCAAGAGTAGAAAGACTGTAGAGAATGACAGAAAGGACCAGAGTTTCTGGAGAGTTTAGTCAGAGGCTGAGCTGAATATAAACACACAAACAAGGCCGATGCGTCCGTTGCTAGCTAGCATACAACGTCTTTACAGTGGCTGCTTGGGGGGCATAAACACTTTACAACTTAATAGTGTCAAGCCAGTGTCACACTAGAGCAATTCTAGGCAAGGTAATATTATAAACATAGATAACATTGTTTTTCTAGGCTGTGAGATTATATATAATAAATCGTGACTGGAGGCAAAGGGATTCTGCTCAGCCACTTTCTGGTGTGACTGGGCCCATATAAGAGAGGGAATGACAGAGATGCAGGACAGACAGAGAGGGTCGATGAGGGAGGTGGAGGGGGAATACTCTTGGTGAAGAGATGGAACAAGTGCAATTACTTCAATAAACGTACATCGACAAGATATCTTATTATCATTGACCTTTTATGTATTATTCAAGCATTTGCTTTCCACACCAGATTTGAAAAATAGATTGTGTGCCTATACTGTGTGTGTGTGTGTGTGCCTGTGAATGCATGTACCCAAATGTTCATTCTCTTGTTCAGTATGGATTGGACTCGACTGTTTTATTAATGGATCAATTGTGTTTCTGCATCATCAACCTTTCAAAGCCTGCTAAGGGTGTATCGATTTCAGCACAAAATACACACAGAAAGGTGGGTTGGAGAAATGTGGATTCATTGATCTATATGTTGCCAGGGAAATAAGAAATGAATACCCACTAAAAAGTTCTCACAGGTGAGAAGAGGAGAGGATCATTTGACTAAAATGTACAGTGCATATTCTCTATACATTGTTCCTAACCATTTAAATTGTTACGCGAAGGAAAATAGGTGATCATCACATTATCATTACATTACGTTTTGAGACCTCTGTGCAATTACTACTGTAAACAAACAAAACGATGGGTGAAAAGAAGTTGTTATAGTAATCTGTTGCAGCTGCACAATAATACATTTGACAGCGATACAGTATTTTTTATGCTTGCATCAAAGCCATGTTGTACCTTAAAAGTTTTCTCTATGCGATCCAGCCTGAAACCTAAAAAATCTAAATGGCTTATAGCCATATTGCGATTGCTGAGCTGATTAGTAATATGATTCGGATGTGATGACTGATTGGACTAATTTGGACTGAGTCTGCTCCGGTCAAGCTCAGTTGGTGTTGACAGTCAGCAAATAAAATCACACAGTTGAAGGATTTAAGTCCTTTGTCTTCTGATACGATAATTTTAAACACAATTAATATTCACAACCGGAATTAGGACCCTTAAATCAAGTGGTAGAAAAACTAAGCTGGCCACAAATGCTCATCATTGGCCCTGTTCAGACCTGGCGTTAACATACGTCTCCACGTGCGTCTCGAGTGACCACTCGTGATCAGATCTCACTTCCCCACTCTGTATGCAAATAAACACGTGTAGCAGAGATGGAAGCAAACACGTCGGACAGAGCTGGAGTCCACAATTTTTTTCTCCTGTGCAGAAACAGGGACAATAGGACACATCAAGCACAGTTCACAAGTAACGTACAGCTCTCTGTCCTACGGAGTGTGAGAAAATACAAATGAACAACTCAACTGAACTAACAAAGTCGACGCTCACTCCCCCAACACACAATCGCCACACACAACTGTGAAATAATTACCCAAGACGGAGCGATCTTTTCGCACATCTTACCATAGGAAGCCAGAGACAGGTGCGTCTCTTAATTATGTTCCATATTGCCGTCCCTAGAGCCACGCTGCTAATGTAACTAAAAATCTGTGTATGTTGGTGGAAATAGTCGTTTTGTATGAGGTGTCCAGTGTTTGTAGGTCTCACTACCTGTGCATCATAGTGCATTATGCTTTATCACAAATGACTGAGGTTTCGTACCCATCATTGTTCTCTGTATCACACAGTTGGTTGGACCTCCTTACAGTCAAGAAGAAACAGCCATCTCATGTTGTCTGTTTATAAAGCTCTGCTGTTGAAGCTTCCAAACTACCTCACATCTCTTTTCTCATTTAAATCTATTATTACAATACACGTTCCAGTAACTACTTAAACTTAGATATCCCTCATGTACGCACTAATGTTGGCAGAACTGGTTTCAGGTACTATGCGCCTTTTAAATGGAATAAACTGCAAACTGCCCTCAAACTACAGTCGTACATTCCCCTTGTAGACTTTAAAGCTTTATTATCTGATGTTTTTTATGATTCTTGTTACTGTCTTTTCTAATTCCTTGTTATTGTGCAGTTGTGTTGTCTCTGTTTTGCTGACTGTGTTCTGTGAATGTTTCTCGTTCTCAGGTCTCTCTTGGAAAAGAGATCTTAATCTCAATGAGACTGCCTGACTAAATAAAGATTAAATTAAATATTTCCCAGTTTTAAAAAAGAACCAAGGAGTCAGATTGAGTGACTACCAAATTACCAAATTAAAGAAGCGTTAATTCCTCTGAAAGTTGCAAATTTCCCTCAAAGAAGTTCATCCAATATTTATCATATTTAATAGGCAAAGACAATACCCACATGTGCTCCACGCATGCTCCATCTTGCCCCCAGAAGAACAGGCCATAATGTCCTTATTTCAAAATGGAGAGTAATTCCGACAAACTGCCATGGGTGGAGCAGAAACAGTTATGGAGCTGCTGAGTTTATTTCCCATGAGTCTATTACTGCTGAAGTAGCCATAGATATATTAAGCCTCGAAGCAGAATAAGCATCATGTGATCCATTACTGTTTTTTTTTTTACAATAGTTGGTGGTGCCACAGAATTATATGAAATTTAAATTGTATTGTTCTTTCATTTTTGACCAACAGACTTGAATTGAGGCCAAAGATCCCTAATGGCATAAATTCACTTCCAGGGTCCTCGCTTTTTTTCACTGGCTGTCCTGTTTTCTGCGATATTTTGTGTGATTGCTGTTGAGATTCCCCTGCATGCAGCTGCTAATGGCTGCTGTGAATGTCTAATCTGGTGCATGGCCGTGGTCTCTTTCATCTTATTTGAGAGCGGAGGACAAGTGTTCCTCAATCCCCTGGTGTAGACCCTCGTTTTATGAGCCCACATGAGAAGAGGAGGCAACGTTGCTTGTCTGTCCAGGACTTTTCATTAGGTGGGTTTGGGTCACAGCAGCAGCACAGCTGATCAAATCTCAAACAATGGGGCTGCTGGCACAAAGCTAAGCTAACTGGCAGCAGGCTTTAACTTTATTTACTGTGCAGACATGAGAGTGGCATCAACCTTCACATCAAACTCACAGCAAGAAGACGAATAAGCGTATTTCCCAAAATGTCGAAGCATTCCTTCAAGTGGACATCATATATTGTTGCAAGAACAATCTCACCAAAAGGTCCATTTAGTAGGTGTTTTCTTTGTTTACTGATGTGAATCCAGGTGTGTGTGAGTGTGTGTGCTTGTGTGCTTATGTTGGCTGGATCTGAGCCCGCCTGTGAATATGAGCCAGGGTGTGATCTGATGCATTCAGTATGTTACTGTGAAATCAGTTCATTATTATAAAAGGTCATGAAGATGACACTCGTAAATGTGTTTTTTAAAATGCAGTTATCTCATCTTCATTTTGTGTCACTATTTTGTGTTTTCAACATAGGGTTTAAACACTGTTTCCTTGTGATCACAAAATATTGTAAAAATACACATTGTTAATTCAACATATTGTCAATAAATTCTAGTGACCACAGAATAATTATTTTGTGGTTACAGAGAATCAAAACTTGATAGTTTGACACTTCAGAATCATTAAGTATCACATTGTAAATGCCTACCGTGAATAAAAGATACGCTACAAGGAGATATTGCTGATTTTCACAACATAAATTTCATCGTCATCGTCTGACGCTTTTCTTGTTCTCTTTGTGTTGCCATTTTGGAGCCAGGCCAACATTATTGTAAGGTTCATGTAACGTTACTTAGACTAGTTGCAGACAGAGAAAAGCAGGCAGGCGAGAGCGGGAACAGGTGAGCGTCATGTAGTGCCCCCTGGTTATTTAAGACCATTATGAATTGCCCAAAGAACCTGAGATGGAGAGGGCAGAAAAGAGTAGGATACCGGCAGCTTGTGAGAAGTGCTGGTGCACAAGAAAAAGTCACGGTACACCAAAGAGTAAAATGTAAAAGTGCTGGTAACAAAATCAGCCTGCATCTCTAAAGCTCACTAATTAATCTTGTTTGTTTGGTCTGTACAAAAACAGAAGTGTGAAAACAACAATTTGTGGTTTTACAGGGAGTTGTGTATGGGACTATTTCTTTGCTGAGAGTAATGACTTCCTGTAGTCTCTGCTGGTAACCTCTGAGAACAAGTGAGTGAGTCTCCTCTCGCGCCAAGAAACAGTCCCACACATCGCAAATTGTCATTCTTACACCTTGGCTTATGGTAGGGCCCTCGCTTTTTTTTCACTGTCCGTCCTGTTAGCTGTGGTATTTTGTGTGATTTCTGTTGAGATTCCCCTGCACGCAGCCGCTAATGACTGCTGTGAATGTCTATTCTGGTGCATGGCCGTGGTCTCTTTCATCTTATTTCGGAATGGAGGACAAGTGTTCCTCAATCCCCCTGTGTAGACCCTCATTTTAAGAGCCCACATGAGAAGAGGAGACAACATTGCTTGCCTGCCCAAATGGACTTTTCATTAGGACACAGAATGGGTTTGGGTCAGCAGCACTGCTGATCAAATCTTAAACAACAGAACTGCTGGCATAAAGCTGAGCAAACTGGCTGCAGGCTTTAACTTTATATTTACTATACAGACATGAGAGTGCTATCAACCTTCTCATCAAACTCTCAGCAAGAAAGCGAATAAGCATATTTCCAAAAACATGTTGCAAAAACAATCTCACAAAACAGTCTATCTAGTAGCTGTTTTGGAGCTTTCAATCATCTCAGGTTCAAATTCCCAATTTTTCTCAGCAATTTAAGTAATTCTTGTTCATGTTGGCTTAAAAGCTGAAGTTCAAAGTTTATTCTTGACCTTGAAAACAGCAGTTGAGAAAACAATCGCAACACATAGTCCATTTAAAGCTGTTCTAGAGCTTTCAATTGCATCTTCTGGCCTTTCACACATTTTCTGTTGTCTGATTTGTAGTTCAAAATGGGTGTTCATGCAGTTTTGTATTTTGTTCTTCAAGGTTCACAGTGTCCAATAACAACTAGAGCATGAAAACAAAATTCAGTGTTTATTAGGAAAAGGTTTCGTAACTTATCATCCTGCTAAATTGGCTGCTGTTGGACTATTTTGTTATTTTAGGCTTTCCAAGCACAAGTAACTGCTGGTAATCAGATGTCAAAATCCAGGTGCATATGTCATAACACCATAATATTGTGCTGCGTGTCCAGTTGCAGGGCAGTAACAATAATATCAGATTTCTTTTTGCTATCTCTCTCTCCCCCATTTCATGGCCATTATGCGCTGTAAGCGAGCTGAGAGCAGAGAAGAAAAACCCTTCGACCCAAAATGTTCCACTTTTCCCACAGATTTATTGTAGTTCTTTGGTAGGAAAACAAATGAGTGTATGATGTGAATGTGGCACTGGGACATTAAGTGGTTAGAGGTTGTAAATCAGACACTGATTAAATCTGTCTGGGCCAGAGTTGTCCATTTGCCTTGAGTGCAAAACTGACCTGATTTGGGTGATTTTCCTGACAGGTCTGTATATCACTGGGGGTGTTACTGCACTGTGGCACATTTCACGCCATTAAGGCAATCCGTGGCTCTATTATACTTCAAAGGTACAGTATCCTTGATAGCACTTATATGACTTGGGGGAAATTTTCAACTGTAAATGGTGAGCATCACATTTTGTTGCCTGCATCTCGTCAGGATACGGGGAATGTCGGAGTTGCTGACAAGTTAAGACTCTGTCCTTTTTTTCTGATGCTGAGTTTTCCGTTTTTGTAAAACACGGATTTGAATAAAAGAAAGCACCACAAGCTTTGTTCTTTTCTCTCTTGCAGCATTTCATCAGGCAAGTGCTTTTTCTTCCTTTCGAAAAGTCAGACCTGTCAAGGCCAGTTTAAAACAGAATACTTTTTCTCCAATTTCCTCTCTCCTCTGTGCTGCTGGGAGGCAGAAAGTCACCATGCTGCAGTATCTCAGGCTCCTCTCTAATCACGTAGATGTGGAAATAAAAATAAATGTTTTACTGAATCAATGCACTTATACTCTGAAAGCCATTTTGCGCTGTTATTAGTAGATGTCAGACAAGTCATCTATTGCAAAACGTGTAGGCTGCATGTAACTACCATTTCTTCTTGTTGACCAAATAATAAAACTTATGGTGCTGATGTGAATGAAGCATAGCAGATTTTGAATATGGTATCAGCAGTTGAACTTACTGTGAATTATACATGGCACCTGGGGTTATTTATTAATGGTTCTTTTGATCTTTTTTTCTACCTACAGTAAATAATGTCCTCGTACGATACAAATGCAATTGATGGAATGATAAATCCAGCATTTACTTTACTATTTTTACTCATATATTTACTCATAAAGCACTTTCAGGACATAGCACATTTATTCATGCACACTCAAGTTTTCAGAACATTGTAAAATTTAATGGAAATCATTGCACTGTGTTTCTGAAAGCCAATGTCAAAATGTGAACAAAAGCTTTTTAGCTGTGTAATAGCACAGAGCACTTTGGGCTTCTATGTCTGAAAAGTGTAAATTATTACTTGTAACTTTAAAATGTGCGTGTTCAGGCTCAGTGTTTATGACAACTTAACAATGAACCAAATCATTACTTTCCCCTGATCTTTATTGAAGGTACTTTATGTGCAACAGCCCCAAAAATCCACAGTAGCTCTTGTTTTCTAATTCTAACTAGTAACCCCGTCATTAACATTAAATCTGCAGGAGCATGTGGACACTGGGCAGCAAGATGAAATAATATGTGATAAGTCAAGTCAAGTCAGTTTTATTTATATAGCCCAATATCACAAATCACAATTTGCCTCAAGGGGCTTTACAATCTGTACAGCATACGACACCCACTGTCCTTAGACACCCAGAAATATTGTCCTTTGATTTAAAGCGGCTATATTCAACGTTCTTATTTTAACAATGGATCACATGTAAAAGGAGTCACTCGTAGTAATGAAGCCGTAATTATCACCCGACTCTGCAGTTCCCCTCAGCTTTAAGGAGCTTTACAGCGTGTTTCCGCTCATTGTTTTCTTTCTCGGGTCCACATTTTGGTTCACCTCGCCGCTCTCATACCATTATTTTCGACCACAATGAGCAGTTGTTTTCAGCAAAAAGCTGTAAGACCCACTGTACACTACTTGCTCAGCACTAAATGGCACACAGACAAAGTTAGTGACTAGCTGGTGAACAAAGTGGAGCATTTAGCTGCTAAGAGCTGAATATTTCCCTCAGGAGTTGGTGGAGACCAAAAACAGAGCTAAAAGGAGAGTGGATACTGGACTTATGTTCGTCAGGTGGCTCCAAATGAATGCTTATGTTTCTCCGTATCTGCTGGATGTGCAAATAGGCAACAGTTTGCTAATACATTCGCCATATCACCGTAAATAGCAATAATAATGCCACTGTTGTGTCCACAGCTTGTTTCTGCTGCACCCAAGTGGCCAGAGAAAATCTGTTGTTGCTGTTTCAAGTAATCTGAACATTGATGATGATAGCTGGAGTGCCAAAGGGACAAGAAAGGCAAAACATCTCGTCTCGGAAATTGCAGCCGTTTCAGTTTGCGTTTAGCTCTAAAATTCAGATTTGTTATGTGCAAAGAGATGAATAAAGGTGAAAATTTGAGCAAATTCAGTCGCCTCAATCAACAGAAATGCAAAGTTTTTCTCTGTTGCAGCCCCTCTTTGTCATTTAAGCTGGTAAAACATTTATATTTTTACATAAAAACATGACCCAGTACAGCTACCTTGTATTTCGACATAAACCGGGTTACAGTTTTCTGCCACATGTTAAAATACCTGACCTTTCAGCACAACAAGTTGTCACTGGAACTGCAATGTTGTTCTGCACTGGCTTGTAAGCTTTCAGCTAATCCATATGCATAGTCCTTTTATAGCTCCTGAAAGGCAATTGTGAGAGTGTGTTAGAGGGAAGCTATATGAATCCAATCAAATGCTCATTGTATAGCAGCTCGCTTCGTATTCACAAAGCATTTTGAATCACACTGCATCCTGCCGTCACAAGTAGAATACGGGGCTCGACCTTGTTTTTCATATTATTCGCATTGCTACACATTATCATATGTTATGTGGCTATTCTTGTCAAGTGCAGACACCATTATAATCTGTGGACGTTCAGGAAGACAGAAGCTACTATAATTAGACCAATCTGCATGCATGCTGTGTGTTTTGCTCTGTTAGTTCTTAGATTCAAGATGCAAATTGGATCCCACAAAGCCTTAAGAGTCACCTAACGAACCTCTTAATGCAAGCTTTGATTGCGTTTCACTTGTCATAAAAAATGATTTGAAAGCCCCTCCGTCTGCATTAAATCTCCATAATGAAGCAAGACAAAAATGCCATGGCCATTAGCACACGGATTACAATTTTTAATCTGCTGATGCTCATTATGTTGAGGCTCATGTGCAGGATGGAGATTATTCAGAGGAAAAATTGCCATATTTCTTTTAATATTGGACGTAACATCTGTTGTTTGCTACAATAGGATGGGATGTCGCTGTGGTGTACAGTAATATACTCTATTTGGCACTTTGTTCACTGTAATGCACTTTATATAGTGTGAACTTTGCAACAATGTAGATGAACAACATTCCCCGAATATAAAATAGATTTAGTGATTTTTGTATTCTAATACAAGCCCTGTGATAGACTGGTAAAGGAAGACAATATAACAAAATAAAAAAGATGTATATAATTACTCATTTGAATGGGATGTCCTCAAACTGGCACTTTAATGTGCATCAAAACACACACAACTGCAGCCAACTGTTAAAGGAATAGTTCAACATTTTGGGAAATGCACTTACTTGCTTTTCCAGGAAGGTAGTTTCCAGGCAACTACTGTACCAAAGACTCCAGGAAGTTTTTGTACAGATTAAACAACCAAGATATAACCTGTTAATTAGTGTGATGGTAGGCGGATTTTGTTGGCTTCGGGCAGAGCCAGGCTAGCTGTTTGCCCCTACTCCCACTCTTTATGCTAAGCTAAGCTAAACGTCTCCTGGCTCCAGCTTCTTATTCAACAGACAGCCATGGAATTGATATTGATCTTCTCATCTAAGTCTCAGGAAGAAAGCAAATAAGTGTATGTCCCAACATGGTTAACTAAGACAGGGAGGAGAGTGATTAATCTTATAAAACAAAAACATGTAAAAAAAAAAGACACTAGAGTCCATATGTATTTGAAATGTTGTTTCCAAGCCTTTGGTCAAGTTAACTTTTTTAACATGGACAGTTTGACCAAAGAAAACCAACTGTAGGTGTGGTTGCTCCCTAAATTAAGAAGCCTAACAAGCACAGAAGCTGAACCCCAGCTGTACAGCCTCTAAAAGCTTCCTTACATTTTCCAACTAAACTTCTCTGTCAACTTTTCTTTTTCTTCCGCATCCCTGTGCAGCAGCTGCAAATATCCAACAACAGCTAACCTTGTGGGTCTTGCCTCTTGACAGTGCTCTGTGTTTGTCTCTGTGTTATTCTATAAATATGAGATAAGGGCCATGGCAGATCCCATGTGTAGCTGTGTGGTTAATTGAGACCTAGCATCAGTGACCCTGGTGTGTACCCAAGCCCTCCACGCCACCGCCTATCACTCATGCTGGGTAATTGGTAGCAATGCAGCCACAGAGAGCTAACATCTGCAGAAACTGAAGAGCTGTGACTGACAGAGTTCTGTTTAAGAGTCTCTTTTGTATAAAGGAATTGTTTGTTGTTAGAGGAGGTTTCATTAAGAAAACTAGAAGGGGGTTGCAGGTGATACTTTTGTGTTAAATGTTTTGTAAAATGGTATTTGTTCTCCCTTTACCCACATGCACAAAGCTGCCCTAGGCGAGACCAAAATCACAGAGTGCTAATGAAAAGAATCTCCCATTTTCATTCACTGAGACAACATAAATCTTCCCTGTGTACCAAAATGAAACTGTGGTGTCAGACGTGGCCTCTTTTTCTACCAGAGGAAGTGATGAATCAAAAAAGAGTTAAACACAAACTGTCTCCTAAACAACTGAGTGCTCTATCAGAGACAGCTGCATGGGCTATGTGCAAAATCACTGACTTGTTCACTCATTCAATACTCCCTACAGTATATGACTGACACTGTAGTTTACTCTAATGAGCAGAATATTTAGATGTCTGACACTCATGAATAATTAGCATTTTGCATAATCACTGACAGGTGTAGAGTCTTATAACTGTATTTTCCGCATCTCCAAAATGCAAAGCATTGAACTGTGGGATTGAAGAAAGAAGTGTACATGCCATGGACATTACTTTTTTTATTCCACTGTGTTTATGGGCACTATATAGTGCGTACATTTCACGCTCAGCTGAAACAATAAATGGCAGACAGCAAATATAGTGCAATATAGAGTAAATAGGAAATGATTTCAAACACAGCCTTGGACACTGGCATTTGTTGTCTCTTCCATCCCTTTGGTGTCCTAATAAGCTTTCAGAAACAAGTTGTTAGAGATGGGTAGTGCACTTACATCATAGTGCATAATATCTAGATGTTTCACCTTTTCAGATACTGACATCTTACTCCCATTTCAACACCGTCTCCTGAAAACTAGCATCCTCAATGTGGACACTGCCTAAGACTATTTTTACTTTCTTATTATTCAGGGTTACTTATTGTAGTTAACATTATCATTTATTACTTATTTCTATTCTTATCTATTCTCTCTACACTTATTTTTATTGCATAATTGAAAGAGCTAACAGACATACATTTCACTAATTTCATTAATTATACCCTGTATTATTATGTGTGACAAATAAACCTGAACCTGAAATCAACCGAGCAAAAACCTGAAAACATGTTGATATACAGCTAATTGGCATTTGCAAGTACATTTTTTATCAACATAACAAGGATAATTATTGTTGAATGTACCTGCAAAACCTTCATTGTCAGCGAATTTCATGTTTTCCACCTACAATATCCACTCCTGGTAACTAAAGCACGGTTATTGATTTTATGGTTATGTTTAGGCAACTCAAAGCACGCAAGGAAAGATTCTGGCAGTCTTGATTAAATACTGAAAAAATCAACACTGACTTGAAGCATGAGACAGGATGTGTGTTTACTTTTTCAAAATTAAACCAAAACTATGATCTTTGCCTAAACTTACCAAGAATCCTAAACAACCTAACGAAGAAAGAAAGCAAAGACTGGGGAATTTTTTTTGCCAATAAACATAATCCATACAGCAATATTATATTTCCTCCAAAATATTTGGCAAAGGAAAATGTTAGTATCTAAATGTATTTTATTGGAAACAGGGTTGGCCATTTGGAACCATCAATGTGCAAAACTGCTAAAGGTTGTTTTGAATAGAGGTTTAAAATAATACTGCATAATGAGACAATGAGCAAAAACTGTATGAGGTCTTTGTGTTATGTCTCTGCATACACCCTCACACAAAGAATTAGCAGAGCATTCAAACATTTGTGAATTCAATTTGAAATATTAAAAACATTCTCCCATCATAATTCTCCGTCCTCGCTCCTTTGCATCTCATATTCATCAATCAATAGTTAATATCTTCTTTTAGATCTCCACTTTCCTTTGAGTTGAGACACTTTTTTACATTCAATTAGCATGACCCTCAAAAGAATATGCCCTCCGCTGTGACTGCGTTCAGTTCCATCCTTTCTGAATGCCATTTCCACCCATGGAAGAGGTGACACAATGAGCAGCCCCAGGTATTTTTCACCCCTCCTGAATGGGGGGTAGGTGGAGGGTGTGAGTACATGTGTGTGTGGGGGGAGATGGGGGTGAGGTGGGGGTGGGGGTGTACTATCCCCAGGGGAGGGCAGCACAAATCCAAGAGAACAAAAACGCATCCATATTTGGCAGGGCTTTTGTCTCCCCTGACAGCTGAGTGTACCGAGGGGGGCCCACAATAATGAATTGGATTAAATGTGAAAGTAAGAAAGCATGGCTCCTCAAAGGCCAGGATGGTGGGAGAGGTGCGGGGGAGATCGGTGGGGGCGGGGGGTATGCTAATGTGTGTACAGTTTCAACACTGAAGCGGATCAAAGATGCATTTTAAAAAAGTTGGCTCCCCAGATTAGCAATATAAAAAGATAATTTCTCTATTTTATGCTTGTTCAATGAGCTTTCTGGAAAACGATTGCCTCCTAAATGCTGTCAGTGCTCCCCTTGTTGATTCTTATATGGGAACATGTAAGAAGGCCCAAAGAAATCCCCTCCCTAATGAGAAAAGATGAGCATGCCACTGCAGTAAATCATATATATATGAAGTGTGTAAATCACCAGTCACACACAGCCTCTAAGCTGATTAAAACACCTGATACCAAACAGTATAGTGCATGCCACAGAGCTAATTTAATCAGCCATCTTGCTCATTCTATATTCCATTACTCTACACTCTTTCAACATGACCTTAAACCTCAGCGGATTCTTTTTATTGCTGCACTTTAATGTATAAATCTCCTGAAGAGGGAACAGCAGCGATTTTGATTTGCATTTTATTGAGCTTTAGATTGCGCTGGGATAATGATGAGATGTGGGGGCAACATTAATGCTCTTAATGTTGACCACCACAGTTCACCCTCTTTGTCTTCGCGGTGTAGCCTCTACTGGATCTGCTGCTTGTAATTACTTTCAGATATCCATAGCTTGATAAAGGACAAGGCAGCTGGGTGACCTCGCTGTGTGCTGCTGACAAGGAAAGAGCACAAGGATATGAATAAAATGGATAGCATACAGTCCCACTAAAGGTGACATACTGAAGACCATAAAAATATTTGCGTACACATTCATACCGTTATGATAGTTGGAGAAATTAAATCTCTTCACGCATTCTGCCGTGTTACTAATGTGTGGAGCTGGGCAGAAACTGTACGGATTAAGCCCATTTTTTACACCAAAAAACCACGAGTTTAACTTCAGAATTGGGAAAATTTCCACCACATCAGCTGTTTGACATTCAGTTTTAGGGGAGTCGCAACGCCTATAAACTGCCAGAATGATCAATGATCTGGCTTTTGGACGATCCAACGGCATGTCAAAAATTCTGGTTGGCTTAATTGAGTTTAAGCTGTTCTGTGATCTGATTTCCCTCATGGCTGCTGTCAAAAGATCCATAATAAACCATAGTGAGCCTGTTTTAATATTACTGGTGTAGTATTGGCTAACTGTAGTCTTGACTGAGACTGTGCTGCAATATAAATGAAACTGAAGTTTTCTGCAGAGAGACAGCTCTTATTGTCTGCATCCATGGGCCCGTATTCTTCTTTTTTCTTCTCGCTTTCCATTTAAAGTAGAATTGCACAAAGTACCGCTGCCTCTCTCGTTTTTGTCAACGTCAATACATGCTGTGTTTTTGTCACCAATGCACACTAGGGTTATCATCAGAATTGTGATGTGTCTACCTCTCATGAGCAACTGTCCCTGTAGGCTGTTGGAAGTTGATAGTTTCAGCCGTCATACAGCACAACAAATGTGGTCAGCCTGGAATAACATGGATTCCAATACTGACAAGTTTTCAGAGACAAAGGGAGCATCAAAACATCCTCAAAAACTCTCTGTTTTGTGTGCTCACTATGTTTAAACAGTCATAGTTCTGCATGTCAGTTTTGTTAGATTTATAGAAGGCCACAACATGTTTTTGAAGGCTTATTTCCTGGTGGAAAATTCCATTTCTTACTGTGCGTGTGTCTGGTGATTGACAGGATACCTTAATACAGCACTCGTATGAAAACACTCAACTCAGCCCTAATCGAATAACAATAAAACAGAAACTTTGACCAAACCAAATTACAGTTAAATGTTTCCTGTGATGAATCACCTCGCTGTGTGGAAGTTGTTTTTCATATTGTATGAGAATGAATGGCAGCTAACAGCCTCTTCTGAAGGGAGGAAACACCTATGCTGAGTTATAACATAAATGATTGGCACAAACATACAAAAACTGGTATTTCTGCTTAATGCTATCCATCATCTTGCCAGTCAAATGTCACATATTTTAAAATGTGTCGAAACATTGAATGAGATGTTTCTCTCTGAGTGGAAAGCGAGCTCAACCTCTCACATGGCCTCAGAGTTTTTCTGACACTGAGCACATTGGCACTGTTGGCTCTAAAATAACTCACCAACTAACACTTAAAGGTGCTGTATGTAACATTCAGAAAATGGTTGTCAACAATGACACCTACGGCAGTCAGCGTCCTGTTTCTTAGCGGACTCCACTTACTACAGCTGTATGATCCCAAAATAAACAGATTTTGCTGTGATGCCGAAATTACTACATCATGATGGTGACTTGTAAAAAGTCTGAATGCATGCTTTGTCAGTTTGACAACAACTTTTAAAATGCTTGTTTTCTGAATGGAGTTCGGATCGATCAGGGCTATTCTAACATTGTAGCTGCTCCATCAACATTCAAAATAAGGTCATCTAAATTCTGTATAAATATGAAGTAATATCACAGAGCTAACGTTAGCTAAGTGTTGCACGCTGTTAACGCTGTAGCGGAGCTGAAGAAAACAGTCCCGGGTCCTTTACATAGAAATTAGTACACAGGGTGTTACAGTCAACCGACAAAGTTGGGGAAGGGCTCATGTTTTTAAGTTATGTTACAATCTGTTCACACACAACAAAAAATGCTTTAAAAAAACGCTTAATACATGTAAATTGTTACATACAGCCCCTTTAAGATATTTATGTTTGACAATAAAATAACAGATGTTCTGATCAACATTTTTAGATTGATTGTTATTTGATGCTGTTCTGTCGCCAGCAGCTGGTTTCAGTTGAACTTTCTGTTGCTATAGTAACCAGGTTTGACGCTCTTTCAATTACATCATCATGCTGCACCCTCTTCTTCTGCAATAGTTTAATAGCACCTGAGTGGAGAATTTACACCACCAACTGTTTATCTTGAGGTGCTCAACTTCCATTAGTCGCGTAACGGTGGCAGATGACAACACGGATTAATTAGCATTTTCTTTTGACGAGTTTCTGTAAATTCATTTAAAACTTGTGTTAAATTTGGATGGAAACCTTTTTTTCTTTTTTCTTTTTACATTTACACGTGGACTGTTTGCTAGAATAATTAGTGCCATACTATTAAATCAGACTTAATAGTGATCTTTCACTGATGATACCTTGTTTCTTCCTGGCATAAAGGACAATTTAACTAATTTCACAGCTAGTCTACACATTAGTGAATCCAGTTCCCTTGTTACTCTAGTATAATTCATTTTTGCGACATCTTTGGTCCAACTCTTGTTTATGGTTTGTTATCTTTTTCTGACTCGTAATCACTTTTGTTGTTTTTTCCAGTTTCACAATGGCTTCCAGCAAAAACTTCGAAGGCCAAATGATGTCTTCAACCGTTATCTGAACTGTGTCTAGCTGCACACATAGTGAGGGAGAAGAGTTGCAGAAAAAAAAAAGAGTTGGCCTGTCCTTGGCAGCAAATTCTCAAACCTAAAAAATAGTTTTAGGAATGCAATGTTTGACAATGCCATATTCTATAATACAGAACATTTCCGAAAAACAGAACAGTTCCACGAAGGACTCATGAACATTTTCTGATTTGCCTCCTCTATGGTTAAGGTTTGATAAAGATCACACAACATAAACTACTTGGTTAGGGTCAGGAAAAATTCACTATCGTGTTTAAGGTGAGGAAGGATGTTGTTAGGATGCAGAGTGTCTTCGTACACCCCACAGTGACGTCTTCCTGAAGAGGTTTGCACTACATTTGCCTTTGCTTTTGAAAGAGTACAGTCATTTGCATAACTGCAAGAGGTCCCTTGTTAGGTGGATGTAAACATAGGTCATTTTAAGCGTTTCAACAAACAACCAATGTCAAACAAGAGCGTGAGGACGGTCTCATTCTGGGCTTTAAAGCTGCACTTGGCAAACTTTCACTTTAGTGGCTGCAGAGAGCAATTTTTTTGAAAAATAGGATCTTAACCACCATAAAATCACGTGACACAACACACTTCACGCTCATTTTTACCAGCACATCCACTCTGAGGTGCTTTACTCTTGAGGGGACGAGAGAGGCAGATGACGTGACACTGATGGAAGTGCTTGTACCAGAATTACACCACTGATAGATAACACACTTAAATCTGGTGCACCATAGCTATTCTTATCATCCGCACATCTACTGTGGCTTGAAGACTGCAGAGCAAAAAATCTGTTCAGTGTATCTGTTTGTGACAGAAAACACCTCTTTGTTGAAGTTCAGTAGGAGTAATACCAGAAATTACGCACTCAAGGCGTCCCTTGACACAGTTAAACTACACTGGAATTGCATGATATTGCCCTCAGGCTGTAGCGCTTTTGAGAGCCCCGAGGGGAGCACCTCTCCTCTGTGAATTTTAAAGGTCACGGCAGTTTCACTCTCTCTCTCTCTTTCTCTGTCTCTCTCTCTCGCCACTGAGAAAAGCACATGAGCCGATGGCCTATTGAGAATATTGTTTTCTATCTCTGGGCCCCTATAGCGCATTTCCAACGCTGCCCTTGGAAATGCGTTGAAAGGCAGCTCGCAGCATGGCAAAACACACAACACGCTCTTGTTGATGCCCTTGGTGCCTCTCAATATGCACACCATAGATAATGGCATTCACTGCACAGTTGGTACTGACTTCCTCGCCCATCTTTTGAACGGGTACACTGCCTCATACTGTGCTTTGTGTTACGCTGTCTTGGTAAACAATGAGAGCTGCATTGACGGCGAAGGAAACATGGATAATATCTAGACACCGGCAACCCCAGGGAGGATGAGCCTGCGTCTTTCTTAAGCAATATCATCATGTATTTTTCAACAGGCAGCAGTACAGGGACACACAGGACACAGCTCGCATAGATTGAAGTTGTCCTGCCACAGATAACAAGCTGCACTCACCCCTCGCTAGTATCTCAGCAGAGGAAACAAGATATCTTCTCAGTTTGTTGACAGTCAGGTGAACTGATCATTTACAGCGAGCAAGCCAAACAGATGGTGTCACATTTGGGAAATACTGTTGCGCTGTGGTGAAATCTGCTTCCTGGTTGTGTTGGTTTTCATTTATTGGAATCAAATACGCAGTAAGCAGAACAAGCAGGGAGTAAAAATGGGGGCACAGATGGTTGAATCCATTGAGATATACTGTTGATGTGATCTGTGCTTCATATTTGTGGTTTTAACTGGTGGTTAACTTGATTACTTAAACCAGGCTGTAGTTGGCTTGATCATGCTACTGTGGCTTTGTGGCTTTTTGTAATGAATTACACCTTCGTAGAGGTGGGTGATACAACAATATGAGACAATATAAATTTGTCTACTGTTTTGATTTGTATGTACTGTTTATACTGTGGTAACTATTTATGGCTGTATTAGGTAACTGTGGGCCTGGATTTTGTGATAAAGTTTTTTGATTAGATGGGTATGTAATTTACTGGATTGGATAAAAAAATATAGATTCCCATCTGGTAATTTTAGCCATCAAAAGCTTCTTGTTTGATTTTCTAAATAATCAATATACAGTAGACTATATCACGATATAAAATTACATGTACAGTGATGGGAGGATTTTATCCATATCACCCACTCCTATACCTGTGTAGGTTANGGCTGTAGCTCCATACAGCATTTAACGCACAGATGTGAGAGTAATGTCGATCTTCTCATCTACCTCTCAGTGAAAAAGATAATAAGCGTATTTCCCAGACATGTAGAACTATTTAACTTTAATTGAAGTCAGGCTTTTCACGATTAGCCCGGCTAATACAAATACAAAAAAAACCAAACAAATAATATGGATATCACGACTTTATTAAATGAAACATTAATAGCACAGAGCCCTCTAAAGGACCAGGTCTTATGTTTGCTAGGCAACAAGCCTTATCGTAGCAGTTCTCCTTGAAAAGAAAAGTGGTTTGCTGAACCAGTTTTAAGGTCAAGCTTCTATTTTACCTAAAAGGTTAGAAGAGAGAGAGCACACGAACACTTTCACTGAGAGACAGAGCTGTTTGAGATGAGGTTTAAAGAAACAATTGCGAGGCCATCAGGGAATAAATGCTGTAATTTATTTTATTACTCTGTCAGTGAGAATATGAATAATTTATTTGTGTTTGAGATAAGTGTAATAAACGCTGACATTGTTGTATAAAAATTGATCGTCCAACAGCTGCAAAAGTAATTCATGGTTGCAGGAGATGGAAAAATGTCCTTTGCTTTGAGTCAGTACACAGTACACTTATGAATAACTAATCAATAGACACCTTACAGCAAATGTGGTGTGATATTAAGGATTCATTAACTGTTCATACACATGTAACCTTTTTAATTGTAAAAAATGGCATTATGTTTTTAAGCATTCATCAACTGTTAATGCATCAGTTAAAGCTCTCCCTCGGGAACAGTTATGAATAAACATGTGTCCTTATGAATGTTTACATCTACCTTCTAGTGCATTTATATAATGCTTAGAACTTCTAAATGGGGGAGTTACTGTGAAAGAAAGAAACCCAAAGGCTGTGTTGGAGATGGCACTTATATTAGACAACATTATGTTGCCTTGATCGCAGAGTGTTGAATGTCAGACTAAAGATATAAGCAGTGTTTTAAATTCTAGCTGTTGCTCAACCAGGCAGGTTTACTAAGCGCGGTCTTATTTGCAGCAGCAGCAGCCTGGAGAATTAGCTCCGCTGGGATCGAGGGATAAACACACGCATGCATACACATGGCTGCTTGAGCACTTTGATGGCACTTGTTGAGGGAAAGTAAGTCTGTTGTTTATTTAAAGTTGCACTAGGCAAGATTTACATCTAAGAAACCCTCAACTTTCTAAATATGAAAGAAGGGCCGCCATGGAGAGGAGCATCATACCCCATCAAAATAAGGCGCTGTGTGTTCACTGTATTTGCTGCAAACTAAATTTTGGTTCTGGGTATGCACAGTACCTAAATGCAAATTGTTTGCAGAGTAAGCTGTAGGCTAAAGTGTTGCAATTGTTGTCTTTCTTATCACTTTTGTGGCCTTTGGTGTAGCTTTTGGTAAACATGAGCTGAACATTACTGACGACATGTCATTGGATTTCCAGGCAAGTTCAGATTGCCCCCAGCTGACATTTGGAGCTGTATACTTTACTCTGTACGTACAACAGTTTCATTTTATTTGTAGAGCACAAATAACAATACAATATTAATGTTTATTGAACTGCATCGTGTAAAAGACAATTACACTATAAACAAAGAAACTGAATACACAACGAGCACTAAAATCAATAAAATAAATAAATACAATGTGAAGGTTGTAAAGCAGGATTTACAATTGTGGGATTCTATAAACAAGACGTTGTGCATTTACTGGAACATAGATGATGGGGAAATAGTTACAAGGAACATGCTATAATCATATATAACATGCACTATGGGAGACTGTGATTGTGACTATAATGTTGCTTGTTTAAATTCTCAAACGGGCTGGAAACATGCCTTGCTCAAGGGGCTCTTAAACAGAGCATGTTACCCTCAGCAGAGTTCAGTCAGGCTGTTGTTGCGCTCGTGGAGTGCAGGTGTGAAACTCTGTGAAGGTGATGCTGCTACTAATACTCTACAGAGATAAACAAAGATTAAATAAAGTGTAATAAGCTGCAGTTACATTTTCAAATGAAAGTTGATGTGCATCTTAGTTATCCTGCATGTATTCTATTGCAGTAGAATATGCTGATGAGAGCACAGCTTCACATTTGTGAATCTTAGCTACAGGGTAAGCAGGTTCACAGTTAAAGATTCATAGTGACTGACACTGGCTAAATAGCTGCTGCCTAAATCTGGCTCTCCCAGGCTGATTGTTGACTGCAGTTTCATTTAAATATTTATCATATGCATATTGGACCCCTAAGGGCAGCATTTGAAATTACAACAGTCAGTCCGTTAATTGCCAAAAATGCCACACAAGCTTTGGGATCTAGATGTTCCATTTTATTATTAATGAGCCAGAGAGTGCAGTTTGACATTTATGTTGGGCCTGCAGATGCAAATGAGTCTCAGTATAAGTCCAAAAATGAAAGCGCATGCACCAGTAATCTGATTTGATTCTTTGTTCAAGTTATTTAGAAATCTAATAATTCAGATGCCAATGTTTCTTTCAAACCTCAATATCACTTCTGACAAGGTCAGTTGATTTATTATAGGGAAAATGGTATAAAAGTATGTGCTAGAAAGGGAGAACACACTGAATCATCCCAAACCTTAGAGCTCACAAGCTGCAAAATGTGGTATGTATATGGACATAGACACTTCCTCAAAAGTAATACTAATGACTTCAAAACACATTTCTGACACAATTAATATCCCACTGTGTTTCTCTTTTGCTTTTCGACACTAGGCAGACCACTCGTCTGAGTTTCCCCCAAATTCAGACATCAATAGACATCCGAATCCATTCAGAGTCAAACCAAGTCTAATGCCTGTGTGCAGGTAATGTCCAAAATGATGAAATATAGCACAGACGCAGGGCTTAAAAGGTCATTTCTAATGCAGTCTCTAATGGGCTTTCCATATGTTGTTAGCTCCTGCCACCTGAATTCCATCATGGCAGCTAAGTGGGGGGAGACCAGCTCCTTCCATAAACATCTGCCATTAGAGTTTAGGCTGCAGAGGGCGGGATTTAAGTCTCCCAGGGTTCCTGACAAGATAACTTGTAAAAGCTTGGCTGAGGGTCAAAGGTAGCAGATATCAGATGAGGTGTATTCCCCCAGTGAACTTTCCTGTTAAGATATATAAATCACCTGGAAAGCTGCTGCCGCCCATTTGTATCTGTCTGTCTCTCAGCCTTTACTGTTTTTTCCTTTCCTTCAGTGAGCCTGAGAGATTCACACAGATAAATCCTCCACTGTAACTCCCTGAACTTTGCAGCTTACTGAAGGGAGGAAATGAGGACAGGGGGCTGCTGACATAGTGACATTGATAAAGCACTCTACCAAGGCCTTAGACCATTACAATTTAGGAAAGATTGATTATCCAATTAACATCTGGCACGATAGGGAACTTCACATGTTTGGAGCGGCACTAACAAGATGCAACTGTCCAGTCATGCTTTCTCTGCGCCTTATGCAATTCCTTGTCGACTGGAAAGATTGTGCACAAGTAAGGATAAAACAGGATTCTCATAAAGTGCTGAGGACATTCAGTATTTTTCATAATTAAATTTGTATTCTCTACCCATCCGCAATAACATTATGACCATTCTCTACGGTAACTTATTCACCCAGCTTTTGGCTCTGAATAGGACATAGTAAAATTATGTGACAAGATCGCATTCTGAAATTCAAACGCAACATGTAATGAATTTCCGCAGGCTACAATCAACTGCTAGTCTAATTTAGGAGTGAAATGATATGCCCCAACCTCCTGCAAGCTGATAAAGGTCATCAGGAGCCAGATTCAAAGACGGAGTCCTCAAGCTGAAGTTCAAATTAATTTAAAATTGACTCCTTTCCCCCTTTTCTGTAGTGTATACTTTACTCTCAGGAAAACATCATCTCCTTTATCTTAATTAAAAAAAAACAAGTGATGCAGGCTGTAAAATGGTAGACAGTATCATCTTTTATTCTGCTGGAAAGGCAATCGTGCATTTCCTCGACACCAGCTGCAACCTATTGGTGTCCATGCTTGTGTCCGACTGAAAAATGAGATTAAGAGTCTTCCTCGTCGTCACTATTCATGATCGTAATGTCATGTTACACAGGTCATTAAGCTACCAGGATAACGAATGATTAGTTCAGGACCGCATTTGATCTCCCCTTAGCTCTATTGTTGAAGTAAATTTGTGTCAACACAATGGCAATAAGCTGCCCCATGTCAAGTCAGCCATTCAAAAACAGGATTTAAAGTCTATTGTGTTTCAGCACGCTTGATGTATGTGAGGGAATTCGGTTCAGACGTTCCTAATGACTCCCCGTGGTGAGTGCATGTGTGCACTTATTGATTTTATGCTTGCCATTTTATGTATTTCCATAAAAGCTTTTAATAGAGGAATTTTACCACTGCTGAAGCTTTGATTGTAATATAGATTTGTTTTGAATGTTTGATATGTATACAAATGAGTTGTTTCAGTGCACATTGCCGAATGTAACTGCCAAACAAAAAGCACTGCGATTATTTTAACTTTTATTAATTCCAGAGATGGTTTTACTGAACATATATGTGCTTTTTCCACCCTGGTTTTTAGTTCACATTCATTCACGAACGGTACTGTGTGAATACATTTCTGGCCAGTGGGAAATTAAGGAAAAGGTGACATGTTTAAGGGTACTTTGATGGTTGTTATTGTCGGTATGTGTTGCCTTTTGTCCAGTATAGATTTTTTTCAGCTGGTCTGATCATTCAGTCTAGTTACAACCACATGTATGTTTCCATATTTGTAAGATTAGGATTGTTAAACTAGTGTGATGCTGAAAACAAACTCAGGAACATAATGTAAATACTTTTCATAAAATTCTTTTCCTGCAGATCCCAAAGGACGCAGACTTAAAACAACACATAGGGCAAGATATAAAAAGATCATGAGGACAAAGAATTTCTTACAGTCCCTAACAGAATACAGCTGCCAATATTTTGTATTCAGATTACTGTAATCCCCTTTACATAGAATCTGTTACTCCTTAAGCATTCACCTCTTTCTCTGGGAGCAATTAAAGCAAGCTCTCGAAGCTCCGGTCCAACAGGAAGCATTAGCAGACTTATGACTTCAAAGGCTGAGCTCAAATATACCAAAGTGAGATGTGTTTTCAGCCATGGCTCCTGCACAACAGACAGGCTTCCTTTTCTTCTCTATAATGCACAATATCAGTTTGGTCTTTAGTGTTATCAGAGAACATGTTGGGGGGGAAAAAACAGGAAAATCACCATTTGAATCCTACAGAGAGTCAACAGCTGAGAGCAACAAATGCTGAACAGTGCATACAAAAGGAGAAAGGGAGAGATTTGAAATCAGTCATTGGATCCTGAGCAGTTTGATATGCACTTGATTTGCTTGCAGGACCCCTGGCAGTGTTTTCTCATACATGTGGGTGATGTGTAATTTGGCCCAGCAATGGGTGAGAGCCCAACAAGTCATGGATGATGAATTTTTATAAGCCTGTAGACATTTTTTCTTTCTAAAGCCTTCACAGCAAGACTTTCTGCCTCTTATTTATTTTCCTTAGTGCTCGTAATTGGTAATTCTGACACACAGAAACACATTTTGCATTGATTGCTTTGGTCTTCATGTAACTGTGCTTATACAAAATAAAATATTTATGACTGCATAGACTGGCAGCCAAATGTTTAAAATCTAAAAGTACAAATGTTTCCACTTTGCACTGCCAGACATAGAGTTTACATTTCCTCCATAAAGCTTTGATTAGTAATTCAATGCTGTTTCAATTGTTTTCATTTTAATGCCTTGGTGAGACTTTGTGGGAGCAATTACCATATTTCTGAAACCTCCTTATGAGCGCAAAAACAGCGTGGCATCTCTTCTAATCCTAACATCCAGGTGAAGAGCCTTTGAGTGAAAGAAGGAGGGGAAATTACCACCAGCCTCATGCTGGTAAATTTGGTTGTGACTGGTAAAATTTTCTACTCTACTAGCCTCTTTGGCAGGAGGCCAGCTCTCATCCGGAGTATTTTTGTCTGTCCCCATGCTAAAAATCACCTGTGGCTGGGAAAAAACAGAGAAAGTCGTTGTTGTATTTTAGCCCTCACAGTCCTTTGTGGCCATGGATGAAAAATGTACTTTTTCTGCTTTGATCCTTTGCCACAGTTTGCAGTTTCCACAAGAGGACAAATGTGCCATTTCCTTTGTCGTGCACCGCCTCTCACCATGTCGCCTCATTGCATGCTTACACACCACTTGAGACATGCTACTACTGAGTAGGCTAATTGCCTGCCCTCCCACCACCAACCTGCCCTCCCCATTCCCAAAATTCAGCTGTGCCTGGATCATCCATTTGTCTTTGTGTGATGAAATCCCAAGGGCTCCACAAGCCGTAGCACCCCATCACAGGAGCTATTGAATACAGACGCAGGTTTCTGTTGCACTCTTATCACTGGCCTCGTTAATCCCAGACCTCTTCCACTCTGCAGCCCAGTTGCCACTAATGTAATAACCCTAAATCAATGAGACGAGCGGTGGGATTTCACTGTGAAGGGATGGAGTGGACAAAAAAACTATAAACAAACTGAAGGAGGTGTGACTGTGTGGGCAAGCTGGTGCATTTCAGTTGTCAGCATTTCTCCTGCTTATCTGTTTGGTAATTTGAAGCTATTACTAGAGGTTGGTGAAGAGGCACTTGCAAATGAATTGTAGAGGATGTTGTGACTTGGAGCCCCAGATGAGTGGTGTGGCCTGTATAAGCACAATTTAGACATGTCCTTTTCAGCTAAACTTTCTGGTGCTTGTTTACTGTTTCAATCCATTACAGGGACAATATTCCTTCCATGTTTAAGTCCAACTGAAATTAGAATTCAATCATGTATCCTGGCATTTCTCTGGCTATTTTTCTGCTGTGAAAGCACCTCCTACATTAGTGTTCTCCAATGGGTTTGAATTTTTGAATATTTTCGTGTGTGGGCAAAAAAATAATTTGTAATATCACCTCAATTGACTGTTTGCTAAGCCCTGGTCCGTCGTACTGCTCTACTGCTATGCCTGTCAAGCCTCTTTTTGTTATTTTCAAAACAACAGGTCCTTAAAAAAAGCAGGATTTCGTCAGCTGATGAAGACTTTATCAGCTGTGGCTAATAAAACTAATTTGAGCTGTTAAAAATGTTTTAATAGCTATGTACATAATATTGAGCTAAAAGACTGAATCCAAAGCTACATGTCCCAGGCAAAAAGTCAGCATCACTAACAGTTGATGACCCATGTAAAAGACATGGAAATAAAGAAACAGCTGACATTATAGCTTCCACTGTCCCAGCTCTGATTTAGAACCTCCCTGCCTTACTCTGTGAGTGTTACAGGACCTCTCGTTGCTGTGAGCTTTGACAGTCTGGTCATGAGCCGAATCACCAAAACCAAATTTTGACCCGTGACAGACAGCTAATGCTAGCTAGAATACAGCACGAATACAGCTCCCAAGTGTTGTTGTAACGGGGCAGTCTGACATTGCCAGACTTCTATCAGTGATGTATCAGTGTAGGTGACACAGTATGACATGCTCCAGACAGCAGCGCCGAAGTTGACAGCGTGTCTCGTAGCAACGCCAGCTCTCAAACCGCTGCAAAGTGAAATGGCCACCCAGAAGCTTAAAGATATAATCTCGAGAATTTTCAGTTAAATAAACGTCTGTTAAGTCACTATCTGATGCAACACAATGGTGATTGAGCCTATGGCCCACTGATGAAAGCCCTGCAATTATCGATTATTGCCATAGGTGCTACGAGAGACAATCAAATGAACATCTTCGAGATAACAACTTTAAAGTTCAGACACAGTTTCCACAAATATGTCCAAAACTGGTTTGATCATCTTTCAAAAAATGGAAACATATGCACAATAACCTCAATGTCATTATCATTTAACCCATTTCTTAACAAAAAAGTGATGAGAATTCAAATTTCAGTTTGACTTTAAAATTAATTTCCCCACCACTTATTGAAAGCACCATTAAAGTCAGGACAACCGGATCCTCCCCTGCTCTTATTAATGATCCATACATGTCCTTGAGGAACAGTTAGCCTTTTCCCTCTATAAGTAATATCCCTGATTAGACGATAACAATAATGATTGTAATGGACTGTCTTCACTTCGCTAATTACTTTGTGTCATTAATATACAATAGCGAGCTCTTACAATCAGCAGTGAAAGCCAGGCAGAAACTACTAATTGGATTTGTAAAATCCATCTCTGCTGTTTTTATTCTGCAGAAGCACAAAAGATTGGATTCACTTCATCGAGTCAGACACATTACTCTCAACACAAACAAGATGATGTAATGGTGAGGATTAACATAGTCATACCATGCAGCTTAATCCACACCAACAGTACATCAGGAAACAAATGGAAATGGGAGCATGCAGTGGGAGTGGTAATATAGTTTCTAGTTCACTGGGTTGTAGTGGCTTTCAGTGTTATATGAATGCACACCATGAACCCCAGCACTGAGACCCCCCTTCTGAACACGAGTGTGCAAAGCATGATGAATGGCACTGTAGTCTGTAAGTGGCATCATTTCACCACCTACATAAGCAGAAAACAAGCTAAGCCTAGCACTTTGAAAATTAGCTTCAGTATTAGGAGGATGTGAGTCCAGCTTATGGCATCTCATAAATCCATTAATTGATACTATATGTGTTTTCTCTTACGGCAGAGGAGGCATGAATGTTGCAGAATAATGATGGATTCAAGGGGTGCCAGTGGTCAAGAGGTGTTTATTTCATGGGCCCCTGCCCCACTGACAGCCTTTTCATATCTGGACATGATATAGAGCCCTGACCCGGGGACATTACGCTTCTGGAGTGCAAAGATAGCTCTTCCTTTTGAAATCCAGCAGACCAGCAAATGCAGGAGCCGTGAAGCGGCTAACCCCTCCGTCTTGTGTTTCAGTTCACAAAAAAGGGGGCTGTAGGTAAAGTGTCATCAAAAGCGGCACAAAACAGTCCAAGATTACCGTGGTCCAAATAGGTCAAGGTTGCCTGACAGAAGTGGGAGTGTTAGGAATCCATATCTCATCCAACCTCCTGCAAATTAAGGTGATTTATTTGACATTATGTAGAGCCTACAGTACAAAAAAAAGGCTTTGATGCAGATACTGTATGTGTCTAACTCCCACATGTCAGTCTGTCTGTCGGTCAGTCCACCACTTTGGTCCAGACTGAAATATCACAACAACTGTTGGATGGATTGTCCTGAAATTTGGTGCAGACATTTATGGTTCCCAGACGATGAAGCCTATTGACTTGGTTGGACTCCCTTGTTTTCTCCTCTATTGCCACCATGAGGTTCACATTTGTTGTTACGAGTGACCTCAGAATTAATTGTTATCACTTTAGCAGTCCCTTGACTTTTCCTCTAGCGTCATCATCAGGTCAAAATTTCAGTTTGTCCAATACTTAAGTTTATGACTGAATATCTGCAAAACTGACAAAAACGACATTCCCAATAGACTCAGTTGTACTTTGTGTTAAGTGCTGAGTAGCAAATGTTAACATGCTAACACACTAAACCAAGGTGGTGAACTTGGTAAACATTATACCAGCTTAACATCCACATGTTAGTGTACTGACATTAGCCTTTACCTCAGTAAAGGCTGTAAACTCTTAGTCTTGTGGAGTGTCTCATAATTGTAACATAATTAGAAACTAAATATTTCCAAGAAAAAAACCCCAAAAAACTTACAGCAGCTCTAATGAAAATATCCCTATAATTAAAACAGTTACTCTTAACCTAACAGTTATGGTCTGTTTAAACCTCATATAATCACTAAACTATACGTGATCGTTCTCATGAGCATTTCACAGCAAATCAGCGGTAGATGACAGTCCGTACTGCACCACGCCACACGCTCCAGTGAAATGTCAAACCATGAAAACTTCTCTCTCTTTTTTTGCAACCCTTCCTCCCTCCACTCCCAGCACACTTGTAATCCAATATCCATTCCAGCATGGAAATGAGAAATAACAAGATTAGGAAACAATTTATATGAATCGTCTCATGTTCACTCGCTGTTTACGCTTTCTCAGGAGGGAAAGGAGACTGTGGTCTCCATGGAAACTGTGGCTGGCCAATGGTGGGTGTTGTCTGCCTGACCGTATGACGTGTTGCCTGTTGAGATGGGCACTGAAGTTGACAGTTGGAGTGTCTGCCCATAATTTTCATAGCAAAGAAAGTAGGAACCAGGAAAAGTGCATTACCAGAGAGATTATTTTTGCTCATCTTGCACAGGCTGAAGATGTTTACTTTTTGGTTTCACCCACCTCAGGTTTTAGTTATGAGTTTGTTTAGACATCAAATACACCCAGAACTATATTTAGATATGTATCTGCTGTCATAGTCATTAATAATAACAATAACTTCAAGTTGAAATTACAGTTGAAACACTAGGTTTTACGATTTTAAAAGCGCTGTGGCAGTGTTATGAAATTGGATCTGCATTAATATATTTTAAAAAAGCGCATACATCTGTGTTTTTACCGAATACCTCCCTGGCTTTATTGTCTGTAAAGCACTTTGTAACTGCGTTTTGAAAAGTGCTACACAAATAAAGTTTATTATATAATGTAACAGGCATATACAGCTGAGCCCTCAGGAAAATGTGCTGCTCCGTGTTCTGGGCAATATGAGCAGCGGCCTTGAAACTACCTGTCGACATTGATCAGTCACGCGGCGGGCTTTCTCTGAGATGGGACTTGCAGTTATTAGAGCGAGAGGCTGTTAGATGGAGAAGCCTGTCGTCCGCTGCCTCTGACAGCTCAGGTAAGCCCTGAGGAAAACTGCCCCCCCGAGCACATCAGCCCTCGCCATCACTCGAATTTCAAGTCAGCAGGCTGGTGTGATGTATTGACTCTCACCAGTGCGCTCTACAGAAGAAATTGTATGGCTGTTCAGTGCCATAGCTGTGTAAATTAGGACATCAAACCATACTGTAGGTGCAGTTTTTAAGGGGGCAATAAGTAAGGTTTTTATTGCTCCATGGCAAAATAACAACAATATAACTGTGGAGGGTTTGAGAGGGTTGTTGATCTATACAGATGCCTCAACAATTACTTTGCGCACTGTAGATTGTATCCGGCGTTCAGAAAACCACCTGTTCTGTGTTTTAAAAAGAAACCTTCCAGCTCACATTTTCAGATGCTAAGAGAGGGATGTTTTGTTAAATCACATTTGAGCTGGAAAGCCTCACTCTCAAGCTAAAGACAAGTCAAATCACACAGCGGTGTTATTATTACTCTATTTTTCAAGGTGACATATTAACTTTTCACTAGACGTTTATGTAGGATTTCAGCTCGTAATTAGCTTACCCCTCTCTGTTGTGAAAATATGACTTTTTAATGTGCATCAATTACAGGCCACAATAGCTCAAGGGTATGCAAGGAGTGTGGGGGCTGTAGAAGAGCGTTTTCTTGGAGTGGAAATGTTCTGTAGGTGTAGTTAGTATTTGATAGAAGTTATAGATTACAAAATGCCTCTTAAGTATAATGATTTTTATAATTTGCTAGACTTTAAAGTTGCCTCTTCAAGAGAAACTGTTATCACTGTTAATTTTTCATCATTTGGTTGATATTAATCTTGTGATATTATCTTGGAGATGTAATTTAACTAAATCACAATTTTCCTCTTACTCATTACAGCTTCATGCAGATTTAGATGTTAAAATCCTTTAAATTACATACAGAGAACAAACAAGAAGCTCAGCAACCCTGTCTCCCAGAAATTAAGTTTATATACTACTCATTTCTATTGTTATGTTTAAGGGGAAATGCTATTTCTGCAGGATTATGTTTGGTGGGAATGCTTTTTCCAGGCAACAAAGTGCTATGTTCTTGTACTACATGGAAGTCAGGGGGAGGAGGTCGGGGTGGATGATGGGTGTACAAAGTGCAACACTTTGACACCGGAGACTGGAGTTTGCATCCTGAAACCCGTATGTGGTTAGGTTTAGGCAACAAAAGCACTTTGGTTGAAGGTGAGGGAAAGATTGCGGTTTACTATAATCATGCTGTAGTTGCCAAGAGTGGATTTTGTATTGCAAAAGCAAAATACTGCAGTACAACCAAATATGATGTACAGTAAATGGACATTTTGCTGATATATTCAGTATCAACATTTTGAAACTTACCAGATACGTTAATTAACAACATTTTCGTCATTATGTTGATAAAAAACATAATCTGCTTTAAA
>NTHP01000325.1:524493-567932 GCA_003416845.1 Oplegnathus fasciatus
TAATTACAGCTAAATACAATGGATCCAAGTCTGATCAGGATACAACATTTAAACACGTCTCAATGTTACTATTTCACCAATTCAAACATCCTCTAAGTCAGTGGTTCCCAATCTTGTTGGCTTGTGACCCTTTACAGATGAGCAATGTCTACTTGTGACCCCTTGTCACAATTTGCATATGTCTGTGAGTGGTGAGCAGTTCAATTGAAGAGTGAAGTTCTTTTATCAGATTGTTTAATTTTTACAGTATTCAGAGTGCTAAAGAGGTAAAAATTGTTATTTCACAAGAAAAAAAGCAAAAGATTTGAGATCAGAAAAAATAAACATCTTTTTTTTTTTAAAGCAGAAATGTTCCTATCCTGTTAATCGCTTCACAATCCCTTTGATTGTTCTTGTGACCCACGGGTAAACAGCCTTTGCTCTAAGTAACATAGGTAGATATCAGAGTTAGACTCGGATATTTGATGTTATTTCATGTTTGCACTGCCAATGGAGAGACCTGCTTTTCTCTGTTTTCTTTGCTCATCTGTCAATACCAGTCAATGTATTCAAAGGTATTTGAAATATTTCTTAATGGCTCTGCAGAAAGGCGGCACCCAGCAGTCGCTCCCTGCTCGTTCTTATGCTTTGTCAGTATTTCTCTAAACCTCTATTCATACTACCCATCCAGCCGCTGTCTTAGAAATCCCCCCTGTCCTATAGACCCACACAGCAGGTAATATCTCTCTGGGGCTGCCAACGCCAATGTCTTTCAGACCAAGAGCCCCATCAGACGACATCAGAAAGCAGCCCAGGGTGTGTTCATCCATTTGCCAGGCCCCTCCACTGTGGTCATACTCCATCAGGAGGCGGGTACCCCCTAAGACTTGGGAACCCATTTAATCAATGGCAGAGATTACAGTAGTCACGACCAGCTGGCGCCTGCTCGACACAAACGTCTTTGGTGTCCATGCAGGGGCCTGTTACCCCACTGCCTACCCTGCAGCCCCCTTACTGTGAAGGGGCAAAGACCACCAATGGACTTCAGTCAGACACTGTGCCTTATGATTGACGGCGCTGTTGTGTCACGTCTCATTGCATAGTTTACCCTCACAAAGCTGTCTTACAGTGCATTGTAAGAGAAAAGTCGTGAACTTGTGTTTACCTTCACTTGGTGATTTGTTTATGTTTCTGCATGTTGTACTATTTGTGTTGAGTTTGTTTTTGCCGCTCCTTACAGCGGCATGATCCACAACACAAAGTTTCGCACACATCAGATTTATGATTAGATGCTGCCCTCACTTCTGCCGTTTTGAGATTTTCTCTCGCAGGCACCCTGTTGACAGGCCTTCCATACTTCCCAGCATGCACAAAATAACATTCTGAAAGAGACATCTTTATGTATCAGTGTTATTTTTCTGCAGCAGCAGCAGAGATTCTTGAAATATTCACGGTCATATTGGGTAAACCTTGGGCTCCAAGGTTGCCAAGGAAGTGTTAACAGAATTTGTTTACCGCAGCATCTGCTCTTCTGAACTCGGAGCTCTATACAGCATCTCTGCTGGGCACCATCAGATGAGTCACTGTGAGTTTGGAGGTTTTTCAAAGTGGCTTGTTTATGTTCATTCAGAAAAAAATCGAACAAATTCATTTTAATGATATCCTGATGAATGGCATTGATTTCACATGAGGTTGATTGGGGATCCGTTTTTAGTTTTACTTTTAGTGTCTACTATATTACTACTTGAGAATAAAATGGTTCACTTTTTGGCAGTATAAGAGTAGCCTGTACACTACTTGTTGGTATGAAGTGTTTTAAGTACACTGCCAGTTTACTATATGAAGTAATTTGGTAGTTACAGTTAGGGAGTTTGTTTTTTTGTACTTTTAGCATATTTTAATACAAATACTAACAATTGACTTAAAACTGCAATATTTTTATACTCCTAATGGATCGAATGACTGTGTGTAATGTGAAAGGTATATACATAGAATTATCACCTGAGTCTGCAGTTCCCCTCAGCTGTAGAGCATTTGAGTATCTTTGAACCAGCTGCTTTAGTTTTACAGCCCCCAACTCAACTGTTTTGGTTCCCTCTCACCACTCTTCAGCATTGTTTTCAGCAAAAAAGCCCTGAAAATCAACTCTGTGCTACCTGCTCAGAACCAAACTGCAGACAGACACAGTTAGCAAGTAGCTGGTGAACATAGTGGAGCATTAAGCGACTAAAAGAGCAGATATTTCCCTCAGGAGCTGGTGGAGACCATTCATTCGTGGATCACAAAAAACAACACAAAATGAATGCTAATGTTGCTTTGTGTCTGCTGGATGTGTAAACAAGCAACTGCTTGCTAACAACTTCATCATATCAGCTTTTTCAGGTGACAATATATCAGTGTTGTCTTTACAGCTTGTTTCCACTTTCCTCAAATGGCCAAGAAATCGGTTATTGTGGATTTTAGTAGCCTACATATATAGTAGGTACATATATGTATACTTATAAACGCTTCCCATATGTCATTCACTCATTGATTCATTGTTTCAACAGCTGTTGTTAGTTGTTGTTTAGGTCACTGTATTTGAACCTAAAAGTACACATTTAAGTAAACTATCCTCAGTAGCTTTTGCTAAACTGTAAAAAATGTTTTCAATAAGACTTAAAGTAAAACTAAAGCAAAACTTCAAAAGTGTACTTACAGATTGTCAAAATGAGAAAATTGATTGATGTGTTTTGCATTTAACAACAAGAAGCCAAATCACTGCAGAGTAGCGTGAAATTCTAAGTTACACAGACCAATGGACTTTCCACGGTCCTCCTAAAAATGACCTTGGACGACTCGTCTAACAAACTCTCCAGAGGGAGTTTTCTGGTCTAGGTAACAAGCAGCGGGGTGAAAGACCGCCTTGTCTGAGCAGTCAGGTATGAGCTGTTTGGTTTCATGAATGTACTTGTTATATCCTCAGCCAGGTGAAGGTACAATCCACGGGCTGTTACCGGGGAGTTTTCTTTGGCCCTGAGGTTGCAGAAGAGCGACAGACTCAAAGGCATCATACAGCTCTTGTTGGCTACTACCACCTCTTCACCCCGCCACTTTACCCCCAAATGATGATAGAGAGCAGCTCCTCCGGTGATGCTTTGAATCTTTATGGGACATTTATTTTCTTTGGCAAAGAAACAGAGAGCACAAGAGAGGGTTGCTTGGTTGAGGCAGCTCAGTTTGCTCTGCGATTCCTGGCATGATGTTTGAGAAGAGTGTCAGTCATTTTTAATTTGGATTATGTTGATTAGACTCGGTACCTTTGCTGTGTACTGTAGGTGACCTGTCATGTCACTGGGGATGAAGATTGACAGAAACATGTTACATGATTCATGACCTCTACAGAAACTATTGGCTACTGCACCATTGCCCACACTGATTTTGCCCACACATATTGTATCTATTTTGTCTTGTTTATGTACAATGGGAAACCAGCAAACTGTGGGAGCATTTTCTGTCATAAAGCCATGGTTGCATTAATTCCCCGAGGCAGAAATAAGCTGCTGGGCCCCAATTAAACTCCCATTCCTCCCATTTTAATTTCATCAAACACATTAATTTAATGAACATAGAAAAACTAGATTCTGACACAGGGACCCTCTGCAAGACATGGCCTTAAAATCAGTTAATAAAGCAGGGTCCTCCTTGATATTGTGCTTATGCGGTGCATGTTCCCAAACAAATTTTCCAATTAAAGTAGCACAAATCATTTGATACATAGTAAGTCGAGAGCTTTTAGGGGCCCATGGAGTTCTGGGGCTCTGGGGCAGTTGTCCACTTTGTCTGGTTGGCAGTCCATTTGTGTGGATGCCAAACTACATATAATTTCACTTACCTCTCAGGGCTTCTGCATCTGACAGAAAGTGGACTGAAGAAAATGTGGTTTCTGAGAAAACCCTAATCCTTAGTAACCATATGTTATGCTCATTCCTCATTTCTCCTCAAGTATGCAAGTTTTATTTGCTAACATGTAAAAATTTCACTATCTTTAGAAATTAATCAAAACTTCCTTCCATAGTTTTTTCCTATTGGTAGTAACAACACTGAACTCACAAAGAGATCTGAGAACACCATCAACTGGAATCAGGTCAAGAAACATGAGAAGCAAAGTGATGGCCAAAACTACAAAATCAAGAAATAATTTTAACGTTAACCTTGCTTTTAATGAACCAGAAGTAACCTTTGAGATAATTGAACTTTAATGACACAGTGAGTAATTTTTGTGGTTGACACCTCTTTCAAATTGGTGGATATCCCAGTTTGGTATTAAACTCCTAAATGAATAGATTTATACATAAATTTAATTACAACACCATAATGCATGATTAATTATTGCTATGCTGTCTTTGTGCCCTTAACTATGAAATATAAAGCATAACTCCCGGAGGAACTGGACACTGCAGACCCCTGTGTACATGAACTAAGTAACTAAAGTTACTATCATAAATATTTCATTGAGAAAATTGCTTTCAGTCATAAATACATCATGTAAACGGGGGCGACTGGAGCTCAGCCAGACCTCCTGTAACAGGGCAACACGATACGCATCACCTCATAAAAGGCACCAATTAACCGGGTCCTCGTATATCAGTTCCTAGTCACTTACAAAGTCATTGCCTTCCTTCCTGCTCTCATTATCATCACATACAGCAGGCACCCACAAGAGCGCACTTCACAGTAGTCGACGGGAAGGGGAGGTATTGTTTTTTTATCAGCGAGGGGTTTCCTCCTGTGTTCTCCAGGGACTCCAGGGGCGGAGAATGGGGCTGTAGCTTTCCACATGTCCCTGTGTGACATCTCCATTGTGCTGGGAGAAAACAGTCATGCAGCGCGGGGCAGACAGCATTCTGAAGTGTATGAATTTTGACAGTGAGACATATATCAAAGCACCTACTCTGCATATCACAACGTCCAACCCACCAGGTTCACTGGTTAGAAACAATGAGACGGAAAGTAACAGGCTTCTCTAAGAGTGTTTGTGATTTTCATTGACTTGTGGGGTCAGACAGTATTTGTGTCAAAGGTTGCAGAGGCCTTGTGCTCTGCAGAAGTTTAATACCTCAGCGACTTCATATTATTGCTTGGTTGCTCATCAAAAACAAACAAAAATATATATAAAACTAAAATTAAATGCTTTAGAGGAAGAATGTTAAAAACTATTGCAAATATCTCATCACAAAAAAATGCATTTGTCTAAAGGCTTGACTGATGATACCTCTTATACTAACTAATATCCTATTTACTCCTTTTATCAACTGAGTGAACAGGCTATTTAAGAAAATATGCACTGATGGATACCTGGACTTTCTGGAATTGCATGGCTAATGGAAAATAAATATTTTTATTTGCTTTAGTCTTCCATCTATTTTTTTTTAAAACCATGTTAGCAGCATGACTCTAGAAATAGTCATCACGGTCTGTCGGTCCACTACTTTGGTCCAGACTGAAATATCTCAACAACTATTTGATAGATTGCAATGAAGTTTTGTGCAGATATTCGTGGTTCTCAGAAGATGAGTCCTACTGACTTTGGTGTACCCCTGACATTTCCTCTAGCACCGCCATGAGGGTGACATTTTTGTTTTTTTGTGAAATGTCTCCGCATTGGATAGATTGCCGCGGAAGTCACTACATACATTCATTTCCCCCTCAGGATGAATTGTAATCACTTTGATGGTTCCCTGGCTTTTCGTCTAGCGCCACCATGGGGTCAAAATTTCCATTTGTCAATTACTTTGTGATTTGACTTTCTTAATGACTAAATATCTGCAAAACTAATGAAATTCCTGTCCTGTTCACCTGTACTTTGTGTTCAGTGCTAATATTTAAATGTTAGCAGCATGCTAAGACATGATACATGTTAAACATGGTAAACATTAAACCAGTTAAACAGCATGTTAGCATTGTAATTGTGAGCATGTCAACGTTCAAAAGCACCACTGGGTCTTAAGCAGAGTCTCACAGAGCTGCCAGTGTGGCTGTAGACTCTCAGTCTTGAGTTCTCCAAGACTGAAATATGTTTACTGTTTAGTATTGCAGACAGGCCGGCATTAAAAGCATTCAGTCGTGCACAAAATCTTACTAACATGAAAATATTGGGGAAAAAACATCCCACACAAGTACAACCGCTTTGCCAAAAAGCACACAAAACATCTTGTTTAAACACATTGAAAATCTGGCATACAGAGTGGTATTTTGCTGAAATGGTGGTGTGGTGGCAAACAGGAAAGTGAAGCAGCTCAGATTGAGACAAACAGTGCTGCTGTGTTTTTATAGCCTATATCTCCGCACAGCAAATGGTGCTGCACGCCATATCTGCCCCCTACATTATTTACACCTCGTTTTTATTAGGGCAATCTTGACATGTGTGCCCGGTGATCGATGGGAGTGCTTTTTTTTTATACTAGCCCTGTAGGGTAGCCAAAGTGGGCCATGGGCTTGGGTCTTTATAATGATGGGGTGAGGTTTTACTGCCTTTGTTTAGATTTTTTTAAAACAGGAAGGACTTAAGATGGAAAATGTGTCAAAAACTGAAGATTTAAGCAGATTATTTTGGGGGAATGAGTGTGTGGTAACACCCAGAGGGGCTCTGAGTGTTTGATGTCACCGAGGCAAAGACCAAATGTAAATATACCTCTTATTGTAGTAAATGGGTTGAATTGAGAGTCAACATGCATCCAATTATTTCTTCATTTTAATCACATACAAACTAAATCCCAAACCTGTTATTCATCCATCCATCCACACTATCTAATTTGCAGTGGGGGAAAAAGGTTATTTCAACAATTCTGTGTCTCTTTATTTGATAAATACATGAAATTAACAGGAATTTCTGTCAGTGAAACAGGCATAAAAAACATCTACACGGGCATAATAAAACAAACATGATGGACCATGCTGCTCAATGGTGATATACACTACTCATTATGGAGTCAGTGCATATTGCTTGTTTTTTGTTACCATCATGATTGACACATCCATACAGTAAGAAGGGAGAGTGGAATTCTAAAAAGCTCATCTCAATAATACATATTTATATTAGTTGCTGTTGAAATGCTATCCAAATAGATCTGACCTTGCCTCTGCTGGGGAACAAAAATGAATTATATATAACCTATACAGACTTCACTTGGCAAATAAGGGGGAATAATACATACTATGAAGCGCTGAAGATGCACTTTTCAAGCCGTTAAGCCAGGGGGACATCCACATTGGTGAAATGTCAAAGCCTGAAATCCACAGGAGATACATTCCTGGATTTGTAAAGGGATTTTCTTTGAAGCATTTGCTGGTGAATATTAATGTCCAGAGGAACTGCGGTTGTCTGGCTTTATGGGGCTCAGAATGGTCATGACAGCATGGAGAGAGGCAGCACAGGTTGTATTCTTCAAATCAATACCAGAAATAACCTTGAAATTAATCTTAAAATGACTCCTTTCCTTACCTGAGGTCAGATTTGTTTCACTGCATTGAATTTATTCAGAAAGTAACTAAAATTGTCTTGGTGAAATCAGCTTATAAAGTTTAGTAGAGGAGGTAACGGATGGTAAACTCACCTGATCTCAGGTCACTAAACTCACAGTGTTATTTGCAGAATGCAGTTTATCCACCTTTAAGGTTTTACATAACAACTTTGTATGAAGTGTATCGTAGTACTTGCTATCAGTGGTGGGAAGTAACTAAGTATATTTACTCAGGTACTGTTCTTAAGTACATTTTATGCTACTTTATACTTCTACTCCGCCACATTTCAGAGGGAAATATTGTACTTTTACTCCAATGCATTTATCTGACAGCTATAGTTACCAGTCGCTTTGCTGATAAATATTGTAAACACAAATCACATGATGGGTTTATAATTCACCTATAGTTATGGAATTAACTCTTCAGTTATTAAAATTAATGATGAAGTAAAACAAAACATCGGACTTTAACCAGGGAGATCGTTCGTTTCCTGTTTCCAACCAACCTTAACGAAGTAGTCATTTTAACCCAAACCACAATATTCCCATAACCTTAACTTATAACTTATTTTAACCTAAACCATGATCTTTCTCTAAACCTAGCCAAATCTTAACCATAGCATTTCACATCATGAAATTAATTTATAACAATGATTTGTAATGGTTTTGGAAGGAACAGAGAGATGATGCTGCCCTGCTGATAGGGGCATCAGAGCTTCTATAGCATGTGTCGTTGTAGACGGCACGGACAAAGGACGTATTTTGACTTTTAATTAGTTGCAAAATATTCACTCCCCTTTTAGCCCTGTTTTGGTCTCCACTAGCATAAGAGAAAAACATGTCTTTGGCTTTTTACTGTCTTCACTAGTTTATTACTACCTTGAAGATGTAGTCTACGACTCTAATCCAAAATAGTTTTCGTCAAATTCAGTGAATATCTCCTCACGGTCCGCTAGCTTTCCTTTCTGTGTGTGCGCTGAAAAAACAGTCCGGTGTTCACACACAGCCCTGACTCTGTAAACGGGAAACAAATAGAGCGACTCAGGCAGAGCCACCAGCCCAGGTCGTCAAATACCGACGCTTTAGCCGCGTTTCCACTAAACACTTTGGTATAATATGTCACAACTCGTGCTCGTGGACAGGACAAACTAATGCTGTGCCTTACTCGCGCAAGTTTAAAGGAGCACTGAAGAGAGAGGTGTATTTGTTTACCTGTTGAGTTCAAATATCAACAAGCTTTCTCCAGAATCATAGACTACACCTTTCAGCTTAAGTCACTAAACGTGGCTGAGCTGTACGACCAAAATAACGAGCGGAGGATAAAATTATTTTTAAAAAAGCTGCTTGTAGAGCTGCAGATTTGGGTGATAATTCTCTGTGGATTCGCAACAATGAACAACCTCTTTCACATTACACACAGTCATTTCATCCATTGTTAATATAAAAAACTTTGATTTGTGGAAATTTAAGGGTCAGAAACAACAGTGGTTGTTCCAACTACTTTTTATATTAGTTTGACCAGACATTTAACAGATTGTTTCACTGTGTTTGCACTGAGTGGATTTCATTGCATAATTTCAAAGCAGACAAACTTTGAAAGCTGCTTACATTTGAATGTCCTTCTGTTTGTTTTAATGTATTTACATTAAAAGTTATTATGGATTACATTGAACCGCCACTAAACTGCTGTAATGTAGTTCAACTATCTGTTGAAACAGCTTCTTCTTTATGTACAGTATGAGCAACGTGATGAAAGTGAAGGCTCACTGCTGGGTGACTGAATTTGACACCCACACCTCTATCATTTCAATCAGATGTATTATGTTCTGTCTCCATCACTTTTAAAGGAAGTCACAAGGTCACGCTGCAGCAAGGATGAAGTCATGACTCCATTTTATTTTCAATCTCTTTTGATTCAGTATTTTCCTCTGATGGTGATGGCTCAGGTACAGAGCTTCCAAATCAGAACGCAGCCTTCCTCGAAATGAAATGACTGATACAGAATTTTCCATCAATCTTTTTTATTTTTAATTGATTCAAACTTGATACATAACGTAACTACATGTGCACATGTATAGCTGGAGGATGGGGAGCATGTAGAAAATAAAATACCATATACCTTCTTGAAACCTCCCATCCTCTTAGATCCATGTCTCCAGGCTTGCACTTAAAACTAACAACATACGGATGCAGTACAGCTTAATTACAAAACAGTATATACAGCAAAGGTATTAATATCAATATTAAATGTGTATGCATATCTCTATACAGTACCTGCATATCCATACATATACAGACACACGCACACAGTGAAAAGGTTAGCTATGGATTGAATGTCATAAATACAGTACACATACTGTACATTATGTGAGAATGACATGCTTAACCCACTGATATTATAAATAAAGTCTATTGCTCGCACCGTATTAGTGCAGCTACAGTTTATACATGCTGTTAACAAATCGTCGCTGTACAGTGAAGACAGTTATTTATTTAATTCCAGGACATGAGGAGATATCTTATTTTTGCTGCATAAGACTAGTTTGGTAAGTTCATGGAGCAGTGCAACATAGGTTGAGCGTGGTATGCTAAAGGACGTTATGTCTGTTAAGTTTAGCATCATCTGTGTCCAAAATGACAACTCAGTTACAAATTGATACCAAATCTGATATGTTTTATTGGTGAGAAATGAGTTTTCATAGAATTTGAAGTAAGTAAATAATAAAAGTAATACTAAATACTAGTGCAGCCTGTCACAGACGTACCTGATAAGCAGTTGTGTTTTTCATAGCGACGCTGTATGCAGCCTTCCTGCACACTCACTGCCTTTCTGCAGCATCAATGAACTTTCTTTGGCTCTTATTGGGACTGCTCCCTCCTCCTTTAGTTTTGTTCTTGCAGCTCTGTGTGCTCTTTCTCCTGATTAACTCTGATATGTTTGAACAAATCTGTGGTACTTCCACTGTAGCATATTAACAGGCAAGACAAACAACCAAGTTATGGTCCGTCTTCGAGGACTGCAGGCTGGATGTCTTCTCTGACAGTAGGAGGTGACAGTGTTGTAGTATCGTCCCAATTAGGCAGTAAACGGAAGAAGAAGAGTTGGCATTTTTGTGCAAAACACATTGTTTATAAGTAGCGAGTATCTATTACTCCTCAGAAAATCTAAAGGACTTGACAAAAGGGTTCAGGTCTTGCAGTCACTCAGTACATTTCGTATTGATTCTACCCATCGTTTATTGTAAACACTTGATGTCTGGTAGGTCTTTGTGGGCAAAAGAAAGACAAGCGGGCCACCAGCAAAACCTCAGACTTGATTAACAACGTATCAAAGAAAAAAAGACATCACACCACCCATACTGTTTGACTGACAAGAGATCTCTCAATAAAAAACAAAGCGAGACCACAGCAATAAACCCTCAGCATCATAGATGCTGCCGAAAAATGAACATCTCAAGGTTTATCAGTTTAATGAAAATGAAATTAAGCTGATGAAAAATGAACAGATAACTTGGCAAGCGTTGATATGAATAATAAACTTTTAGATGGAGGAGGCATGATGATTAATTCAGCAGTGGTGGACAAAGGTATTTGAAAGTCAAAGCCTGGCAGATATACTGCACCACAAGGGCATTTTTTTTGTCTTGAAATTTGAAATGAGACCTTGAGAGCCTCTAATCATCAGCTGGGCACTGCTGCAGAGAAAGAAATAATGATTAAGACGAGGCTCAGGATGGTCTAGGACTTGAGAACGGTGTACGGCTGCAAGCCTGGGCTAATAGCAGGAGAACGGACGGAGAGGAGAGGCTGGGATAAGAATTTCAGTGATTTCTTTTCGACTGGGGGAATTGCCGGAGAATGCCATTTGATATAATTGCCTCCATATGCGGAGGGGCTCTTGAGATAGCTGTGGTGCTGGGTTCTTCTCCCTCCATCAGATACCAGTGTCTAAAAAGTCATTTCTGTTGAGCACAGGGACCCAGAGCCTCCCGCCTCTTCCAGCTCTGAGCATGTCATGCTGCCGTGGATAATAATGCTACCATGTGGACCTGGTTCAGGAAAAACACTTCCATATGTTGTGTGTGCATGCTTTCCTTTCAAGATTTATGAATGAACGAGCTTCAATCGCTCCCAAGTCCATACAGCCGGTGACAGGCTCATGTTTGGAATTTCACAATGAAATCCATTCGCTCTTTTGCAGTGTGTTTGTTTGTGGTTTTGCCAAAGTACTTTCTTCAGCCGTGCACATAGGATAGTGTAACTGATGTTCTTCCTCTTTTACAATTACCCTAAATATGTGGTCATACCGTGACCTGGTTTTGATTGTTTACTGCAGTGAATGTTAAGACATGCACATGGAAATGCCTGAAGAAACTTTTACTTCAAACATGATGATTTGAAAGGTCCCTCTGTTATTTGTCTTGTTTGTTCAAAATGTCTTCATGTTTCTTTCCTGTATTCTGTTATTTATTATGAATAATACACATCATTATGATGTAAATGTGCCAGACTAGCCAAATGGCAAGTTTTGGTCTAGAGTCCCTTGTAAAAACTTTAAAACAAACAAAAAGACAACATATGAGGCAGACAAACAACATTAAAGCACTTATTGCAGTATTAACACCACAAATTAAACCACAAAACACACTGTTAGCCTTTCATTTTCCGATCTGACGCTCTTATTGGCGCGACCAAAAGTGTTGCAAGAGATTCACGTTAACGTTTTCTCATCTGCCACCTCTGCTGTTGAGGTTCAGTTTGGTTTTGGCACAAAAACGACAACAAATGTCAACTGTTGGTAGGAAATGAGAAACGAATGGCGGTCTTGTGTTGGAGTCACTCCCTTTGTCCGGCCACACATCTGCACTAACCTCCATCTCCCGAAGAAATACTGTGGCTGTATAACAACGTCAACTTACTTCCACCTTTGCTCTTGAAATACAGTCATAATTCACAGGGCCGTTATAAGTCTGTCAGATAAACATTAAAAATACAGCATGTCTTTTGGTAATTTAAACACGACTGATGCTGTTGTTTTTCTCAGGAGTCTCCGCAGGATATAATATGGATGAAAAAACAACCTCATAAAAAAGCTGACCTTAAGTCCCTCTGGGCAAGACAAACTTCATAAAAAACATTCATTTCAGCTGCAATCAACATCATGTTCATGAAGTGAAGGACTTTGCACTCTAATTTACACTTGCTACTTCTTATAAAGCTGTATTTAGTATATTCATCTTTTTTAAAATCCAGTGTATGTACTGTGTTTACCATGTGTTTCTACTCGTCTATTACAAATACAAATTGTTCTTATTCTGATTCTGTAAAATGTTATAAATCAAGCACATAAAACCACATATGACAATTCCGACAAATCACAACAACAAATGGAACTAAATATTTTAGGGACAGCAAAATATTGTTACAAGCAAATACAAGAAGAGGCACATAACTGACACAAAAACATGTAAAGCAGACGCATAAAAGCACGTAAGGCAGCCAAAGGAAAACGGCACACAAGACAACAGGTGTTGCCCATCACATACTGTATAACAGTCAGATTTCAAACCCCTTTTTGAACAATCCAATCCAAGGTTTATCTCAAAGATAAATCCATAAAGGATTTTGACCCAAATTGACATTTTGAACCACATCTGAGAGCGAAGCCATTCGGTTCCTGTCTGACTGTAACCTTTGCTCTTGTGGCTGGATGTTGCTCTGCAGAGTCGTGCTGAGCCTCTTGAGGGCAGTGCAAACAGTGAGCTCTGCAGAGGAATGGCCTCAGCCGCCACGAGCAGGCTCGCCAGTTCTCTCCAATTGACATTTCCCATCATGCCCACACAGCCTGCATCAGCATTCACAACCTGAGTGGAGGAGGCCACTGGGGAGAGGAGGAAAGTGAGAGTGAGAAAGAAGACAACACAGTACAGGAATACAGTGGGGCATTGAGCCTAGCTGGGTCATTTTACTCCCAGTATCTGTGCTTTCCTTATTCAGCGACTGCTGTTATCTTTTGGCTGAAGTTTCTATTTTTCCCTTGAACACAAAACACTAAATGTAAAAGACCAGTCACTGTATTAAACACAGAAATGGGAGTCGAGGCTTGAGGGTTTCAAAGAAGAGGAAGAGAGATAGACAGGAAGAAACACAAAGACAAATACAAATAGATTGAGACGGAGAAACAGAGATGTGGTTTGAATGCTCGAGCACCATCTTGGCCTAGGCCGGCCCCGCAGCCCAAGGTCTCAGGAAGTGATTAACCCTCCTCAGATACCACAGGATGATGTGCACATGCACGTGTGTGAGTGTGTTTGTGCGTGTGTGTTGGGAGGAGAGTTAGTGGGAGTCGGGTGTGGGCAGACAATCTGTAAGCCCTTCTCCTGAGGCTCTCCCTAAAAGTGGGGTCATCACCCCCTGATCTTGAAATTGAATTCCGATGATTCTGGTTTTCCCCGTGTAAATCCTCTTCCCTCAGGGCCTTCCACCCACACACTGTGCAACAAGATCTACACTGCAGCTTCTATCCTTGTCTCAGTTTCATCTAAAATTTAATTCCAGCTAAATTGGATACTTTTTAGTTTGCTGAAATGTAGAAAGTTTTGTAAATAGTTTATTTGATACCTACTGTACTGACAATCTGAGCAAGATCAAAATTCCTTGGTTATTCCTTCACGTAAATCATTCTTCACAACCTTTAATCCTCACCAGACACACAAACCTAACCCAGCAGCCAATCAAATAACTTATTCACAAGCCAATGTTTCTGGTAAAATTGTTGTGTTGTGCACAATGGCTCAATTGCAATTTAATTTAAGCTCAAAGGCAATTTGATAATTTCCGAGCAGCGGCCAAGCTCCAATTCCAGCTCCTAATTTAGATTCTGGTTTTGGATTTGAACCAGCAACAGTGAATCTTAAGGTGCTTTGCAGACAAAGCAGCACATTTGCTGGCTGCCATTCACTTTCAGGGAGGGCGAGGCAGATGTTTGTTGGGTAAATCTGCCAGACGAGGGAACCCGGCCAGTGAAGCGAGTGAAGAAATGCGTACATCAGTTTGGTGTTCACCACAGCCCCAAACACACCGGATGCCAAGCGTGAAGTACAACATGCCAGACTGAACACAACAAAGCAGATGCAGCAGAAGTGTTTGCTCCAAGCAGCAGCTGCAAGCGTAGTTTGACCTACGCTGAAAATCTTCAGTGGACAGAGGAGGGGAGGCACGATTAGGCGGATTTCCCCAGTTTGTTTTTTTTTACGAATAAACAAAAAGAAACTGACATCATTGTATGTGCTTTATAGCAACAACAAACCCTTTCTCCTAAAAATGATGCTTATACTATATACAGTACAACTAATTTGCATTTGCAAATATGTTTTGTAGGAATTTTAATGTTGCCTGGATTCATTTTCTAAAGAGGTCAAAACTCCAGCGACACTTGTAGTATATAGACTTTATACACTTTATTGTTAGACCGACGCGTTTGGCTTGTGGCCTTCATCAGGGTCATCATAAGAACACATAACAAGGAACATTTAAAGCTGTAGTTGGTAACTTGTATAAAAATAACTTTTAGTCATATTTGCTAAAACTGTCACTATGTCCCCAGAGTAGCACATGAGACAGATAATCTGTGAAAAAATCAGGCTCCTCTGGCTCCACCTGCTGCCCCTGAGGCCATTTGCAAGAATTCACTGCTCCCTAGTAAAAACAACCAATCAGAGCAGGAGGAGTATCTGACGGAGCATCACTCACTGCTTCTGCTCACGCTGTGGGCAGCTCCCCTCCCCCACGCATGCGTGAACTCGGAGCGGACACAATGGCGGACTTGTAAACAACCACCGAACAACCAAGCAATGGGAAAACAACAGCTTACACACAAAGACGAGTAAACAGAAGAAGACCAATGAAGAAAAGGAAGTTAAAAAGAAAGAATTAGATCGAGCGATGCTGCGGGGAGGGGCTTTGGAGGCGAGCTGAACCACAGCTCGTTCAGTTATCAAGCTAAGTCCACTCTCTTCTCAATCCTACCAACTGTAGCTTTAAATAGTATGAAGCAGAAAAAAAGTTTTAAAAAAGGTAAAGAAAATATAAAACAAATCATGTACATCCACACACATATCAGCCAATGGGGCTTAATGGGGCTTGGATTCATTTTCGAATAAGATAACAAGGAAACTTTTATATTGAATGTGTTTGATAACGTTTCACTGCCAACATAAAATGTTCATATTGAACATGTGTAAAAAATATTTCATTCGCTCCTGGCAACCAAACCATGATTAATGTTTTTATGGTTCTGTTTAGGCAACCTTAAACTTGCATTAATTTAATTTAGAACAAGTTCCAAACACAACATTGACATATGCACATTATAAAGTTGACATGGCTATATGGATATTTGCAAACAGTTGCTTATTTACATATCGAGCAGACACAGAGCAACATTAGCGTCATGTTTCTGGCGAATTTAAGTCATCAGGTCAACAGAAAAGTTGATTAGTGCAGCTTTAAAAGAAAAGGAAATCGAAAGAGAGATCTTAATATGTCTTTATGCGCGTGTTATAAAAGCAATAACTATGACTGTGTGACACTTTATCCTGTCTTTTTGGGATTATTGTCAAGAAATCGATTTTGCAATGTGTATGCTATGAAGGCCTGTGGTGCAACTGCTTTGCTTAATCTCGTAAATATCTGCTGTTGCCGTCTGAAAGCTCTGAACTTTAAAGCCAAAGGGACTCGCTGTTTGTTTTTAAAGACATTCAGCTCATTTCCTGATACTCAGTATTCCTTCTTGGATTTGCTCGAGTCGTGGCAGAGCACAAGCAGTAGCAGTCAGGTTTGATGCAAGACTCCACATCATTACACCACTGCGCTTAAAAAGGCGAGCCACAGGCTTAACAAGAGATTTTTCCTTCACCTTTGACATTTAGCATGTCAATGAACCGCTCAGTAACTCTCCTCTCTCTGCAGCTCCTCTCCTCATTACCCTCTTTGGCAGGAGAGCACAGGGCTCTTCAACCCTCTCTCTTTTTTTCTATCTCGTAATCTTTCTCCCTTTCACTCCCTCCCCTTCCCCCACACATTCCCTCTTGCTTGCACTCTCTCCAGCAACACAACCATTTCACTCTGCAAATGAGTGCACCTGAAGTCAACTGGAAAGCAGAAGGTCTGCTCACGTAGTCGGACCACTAGGGCTCCGTCTGCAGAGTTAGTGGTGCTTCGCTCTTCCCCCCGCAGGCTCGGTATCCTAGGGGCTGTAAGGCTCAGTCCCATTCTATTCCAACCTGGATAAAGTATGCTCACTGTCAGCACTTTCTCCAGCAGCCTGGCACTCTGTTTATTTTTGCAAGACACAGAGCTGAATAGACTTTAATAAATACCGTGGCCTGAGAGTCAGGGAGCCATCTGAGCTTGTCACAACTTGTAACTTAGCTGGTGCACCAGTTCAGACCCGCGATTGGGTGTTCACTTAACGGATGAGTGAGTGCACAACTCTCTCACCCGGGCCTTTTGGAAATTGCACCGGTCAGGACACTGCAGGGGAATCACTGCTGCACACATTTACTGAGCTTCACATGTGCACAAACAGGCACGTTTAAACCTCTGCAGAGTTCAGATTTAGCATTTCACATTGCTCAGTGCTGTTCGAAAGGATGCTGAACAGAAATCAATCAGCAAGAGATACATCGAGTGTTACACTAGAGCTGTAATTTGCTGGAAGTCTTCCATGCAATCCTGAAATGCATTTGCTGAGGATTTTATGTTTCTAAATATAGCTAGGTCACATCCTGCTGTGGTTTGAATGAATTCAGACACCTGTAGAGGACAAAAGAAAAGAACACAAAATTAGAAATGACACAAAGCAGTGGTGTGATAATGAATGATGAAAGGTGGGCACAAACTTCACATTAATTGAAAAAAAAAAAGGATTGTTCTTGGAGAACAAAAAAAACACTTTGTTCACCGTGCTTTTATTACCCGGTGATTTGATGATGTTTGTTCATTCAAACGTTTTAGAACTGCGAGGCACAAAAACGAATGTGATCTGAATGCAAAACATCTATTTTGAAGCTGTAATAGGGAAAAATTCGACATTTCGACATTCGATAAACACGCTCATTTGTTCTCTTAAAAGACTGATAGCACTCTCATAACTGCAAGGTAAATATGAAGCTACTGCAAGCAGCTGGTTAGCTTTGTTTAGCACATACTCGAAACAGGGGGATAGCTCTGTCCAGTGGTTAAAAAATATATCTACCAGCACCTCTAAAGCTCACTAATTAACAAGTTATATCTTTTTTGTTTTATCCGTACAAAAACCAAAGTGTAAAAACAACGACTCGCTGTTTTACAAGGGTGAGCCGGACAATTTCTCGGCACGTAAGAAAGGCAGAAAAATTGTCAAACTGTCGTTTTTACACTTTAATCCATACAAAAACAGCTAATTGGCTTAAGCTAAGCTAACCCGCTGTTTGTGGTAGCTTTATATTCACTGTATAGACATGACCTGACTCTTGGTAAGAAAGAGAATAAGCGTTATTTCTCAAAATGTCGAACTTTTGCTTGTAATTAAACTAGAAGTTTATTTACATTTTGCAGTAGCTTGCTGGTAGCTCAACTACATTCATATTTGCAGTGATTCAAATAGTTAAATTACTTTTTTGCCATTTTTTGTGTCGTTAACTACTGAAACTACAAACAATTTTGGGTCATAAAAGGAAAGGAATGATTTTTTATTTTAATTTTACCATTGCTTCTCTACTGTAATCGAACCCCCTTTGACCAGACCTTCCCCCTTTTTCTTTCATCCTGACCGCTGTGAAGGCGTGCCGAGGCAATGCATTTGCCACGCAGCCACCACCACACACATCATCCTTGCACTTTCCCATGAATAGTGAGGTATTTTATTTTGGTTTACGTATGACATGTGAACAAGTGGGCACTTTTCAGCAGCGCCGAGATCCCTAGAGTGGCATATACGGTATGGTGGAACATGAGCGACATACCACTCTAGGGATTGGCATATGCCGCTGAACCACTAGTGGCATACCATCAGCCACTTTTCAATGTCAGCGTCACTGGCACTTCTTGCAATAAACTCAACTGAGTGGCATTTTTGCTGGCATGTGACTTTTTTGAATTATATTTTGTTAAAATTTCATATCACATGTACATTGTCAATTTGATAATTTTTTACAAAGTAGTTTGAACTACTTTTTTGGAGTAGCTTTAGTTAACCAAACTAGATTTCTCTAGCTTTGCTGTAGTTCAACTTCTTCCAGTGTGAAGCAATTGGTGGCTTGCTAAGCTATGTTCTCAAAGTAGCTTCCCCAGCGCTGCCCGTTATAGTAGATTATCTGTCTGTCAAAGTCTCAGCAAAATGTGACGTCAGATCTTGATGGTCACAGTCTGTTGGTTGTTTCATTAACATTACGCGAGTGTTACACAGCATAATTGATGCTTAGTAGAGTCTATTATAGCAGCGGCAACTTTAGAGAAATTAAAATTGGTTTTTCAGTCATTTATTGCATCTGAAAATCAATGTTGACCGAGTGCACCTCATTATGTTCAGCGGTTCTGCTTCTTTATTATTCATTGCAAACTATTGGATTGACAAAAGTAGCATTTAAGTGATTTTTTTGGTGACAACTGAGGTCTTATAAAAGTACAGGACAAAAGCAAAGTTATGCATAATACAGTAGTTTATAAAAGTGAATAATGTCGGACTGTTGATAATGAGGAAATGTTTCAGGAGATGCAGACATGAAATGAATGAAAATGCTGAATGAAAGTGCAGCTAAATGCCTTTGAAACATGAAACAACATTTGGTAAAGGGGCTATGGCTATTTAGTTTAGCACTGGATGGGCCTATCATTTCAAGTCGGGCTCTGTTGCTGCTATTGACTTCTCTTTTTCTTGTCAGTGGGTTTCAGGGTTTAACTCAGAGTTGCTGAAAATTCCACAGTGGTTTCATCCGGTGTTAATCTTTAGAGATTTGCATTAGTGTCCAGAGACACCTTTGATCTTTCTAAAGACTTTGATTGGATGTGTGAACGAGGGGGCCACTTTCCCATCATGCATCCACTGGATTAAAAGAGGAGAGGGGGGGGTTATTTATAATTTTGGAAGTTGTTTTCAGGTCAGTGCAGGCTTTCAGAAGCAATCAGACAAACACATTTCAGTGGCAGTGGCGCAGAGACAGAGGAAGGGGGTGGGCGCCCGGGTACGATTTCAAACTCAGTGAACTTATGACGACAACGTTCACTGTTTCAGTGGTTTGTCTTTGTAAACTCTGGCTGGATGAATGAAAGTCAGAGAGCACAGGGATAAGACTGGCAGGGGTAGGGGAAAAACCTGGACATTGTGGGGCATTTTAGACAGTATAACCAAAAAAAACACATTTTAAATCAAAGTCTAAAAGCCTGAATTTGTACAGTCGAACTCCCTTTTACTCAAAAACACATAACAGTATGTCATATTTCTAAAAAACTGCCTTCAGAGATTATATTTTTGACTTGAGGCCACATGTCCTAACCATTGATTTTCACCTTCTGTGGTGTGAGAGCCATCCTTGAGAGCAATCATTAACAGCAGAGCCTCTTTGCTGACTCAAATCCATTGGGCTTCGCCAACAGCTGGTCTCTGCTCCCCCCTCCGTCCATGCTTCACCTTTCAGGAGAAATCAGAGCTCATAAACATTGTCTCAGTGATGCCTGAAACAAGTTTCCATGCCACATTAATGCGCGCGGCAGCGAGAGCGAGTCTCTCGTCGAACAGCTGCCACCCCTGCCTGCCTGGCAGCAGCGCCGGGTTAGATTTGCCATTAATTTGTCGCACCTGACAGCCGACTCTGCTGGGTACCCTCCGTCTACACCACTTTGCTGCTTTGTGCCTGGGAGGGACATATCTTGCCCTTGTGAGAATAAGCCTGAAATATGGTTAGGGAAGAGAATGGTACAAAATAGGAGCCGCAGGCTGTTACACTTCATGTGTATCTAGGCCAGGCCACATGATTCGGTAGAAAGTTAGAACCGCAGGATTGAAGTCCATGGAGTACCACCTGCTAACGTAACTGGGACCGCAGACATCAACACCTTGAAGTCCAAGTACTAAGATCCGCTCCAGTTAAGTTTGAGTCCAGATCAAGTCCAAAGAGGATTGAAAGCAAGTCAAGAAGAGACTAGTGAATCAACTCATGCTCAAGACTAAAATAACTTCCATATTGGCCCAAATATAAGAAGATACAGGATATTATAAATTATATTAAAGGACTAGACATTTACATATTCACAACAGCAGATGTTCTCTAAGTACTGGCTCCTACAGAGTGAACCTCTTACTTGAGAGAGTGTTGCATCACAGGTTCTCTGTTGCTTTAATGATGCTAGGCCAGTGAGTTTCTTCACGTCTGTTTGTAGCGTGCTTGTTAGAAAGGACCGAATCATATCATGATGTTACTGATAAACACAGTGAAGAATTAGCTACACTTGAAAGCATAGTTGGACGAGCTACACAAATGTGGGATTTCCATCATATTATACTTGAACTAATAGTATCTTGGGGAAACATTCCCAACCGGATGAGTCTGATAAAACGTTTCTTTTTTTTCCCAAAAACAAGTGTTGGAAAATGTGGGGCTGTTTTATAATCATGGTCTTATATTCTGGCAAATATGGTATTGTAATACTTTCAGTATTGACTAATTTATAGATTGGTTCTTTTGTTTTATCATTAAATGTTTGAAATGTCGGACAAAAGGAAAAAATACCCATCATAATTCCCAGAGTTTACAATGATATAAAATGGAGAAAAGCAGTTAATCCCACATTTGAGAAGCTTGAACCAGTTATCGGTTGCTTAAATTGCTTAAGTAATCAATTATCACAATTGTTTCCAGTTAATTTTCTGTTATCTACAAATCATTTCAGCTCTAAAATTAATTGTAGTGTATTGTAGAAAATAAAGTATATGTTAATAAATCAACCCATTTTTTATGTTTTCAAACAGGCAGGCAAACTGAGACGAGGATGTCAGGGGGGTGACCGCAACAAGCCCGGTCATCACACCAGTATAAGCTGATTTCATCTTGAACTGACTGATTTGTGTTCGTTGAATGGACACGCATACTTCAATTTTCATCAGATGCCTTTTATAATATATTTGCAGTGTCCTTATTTTGTTCTATGAAACGGTGCAATCTGCCAGTCCTTTTCCAAAACACTATATATCAGAAAACATCAAAACAACAACCTAACAGTCATTATTCAACATCTGGTCTCATTAAACGGATATGGTACAACACTATGATATTGGATGACTATCAAATGTCACTATACAGTACTTTATCTGTATATTGTGTCATCTGTCTTTGTGTATATAGATGTCATTAAGGTGGAGACAGTGTGTGTCACTAATTTGTCAAAATTTGGATATCTCATTTTGAAGCGAATCTCGTCATGTTCTGTAAAGGGCGATTAAATTGCCTCTGACTCTGATGCATCGTGCAACTTCAGGATAATCTGTTACCTTAACATAAGCAATGATGCACTGCGGCATATATCGTTACCTGGAATGACATGAGTCATATTTCAAAGTTCATATTTCTCGGCTTAGCCTTTCTCAGCTGACATTAAGATCCGTCTCAGGTCACTGCAAACAGACGGAGACAAACATAAAGGCAGAAAGGAAAAGACAAAACTTGAAGATGTTACGGAGAAAAATCATCCATCAATCCATTTTCTTCATTAACGGGTGGATGTGTTTTGTTATGGATGAGGTTGACATTCACGCCAGTAATGGAGCCTGTGGTGAGTTTGCAAAAGTTAAAAGCAAAACGTGCGCTTGCAACTAAGAGTGTTGGACGCTTAAAATCAATGGCGTTGTCCCATCAAGTGAAGCACTTAACCCCACCCTCTGACATATGGTCATACTGTAACAGTATGACCATCATTGTTATGCAAGGGCTCCACAAACAAACATTACTGCGCACATCAGCAGCAAAAGCAAGAGCACACTGTGCCCTCGGCTCGCAAATGGACAATAACATTTGACAAAGAGCTGCAATAAATGAGCTGTGAAGGCCGGGCCTCTCACCTGTCAACATGTGACACTTAAAACAGTAATTTGTTCCCCTCGAGGGCTGTACTTTTCAAGGTATTGAATTTCCCTTTGGACCCAAGATTATTCAGCTATCACCTAGATAGAGAGCAATACCTTGAAAAGACAGCTTATTGTCAAGCCAGAAAGAGCTGGTAAAAGCAAATGAAAAAATCTGTTACTGTACACGACACAAATTAGGCTTTTTGTGCTCTCTGTATGCTTGCATAAGGTCCTTAAATGTCAGGATTTGTCAGAGTGTAATAAAGATCTAGCCCGAGATATCCAGTGAATAACATTTCATAGCTGTCATCGTCATATGGCTCATAATGCCTTAATCTTTTATGCATACTTTCCCTTAAAACAACATAACGTCCATGAACAGGCCTTCCTTTGTCGTCGGTGAATGTCAACATCCCTGTTATCCCATCAGTTCCCTCTGCCTGAAACCTTAAACCGCCAAACACCTGTTCTTTTGTGTGAGCTGGCATTTTACAGCAGGGCTTCTCAGACATGCAGTGGAGCCTCTCCCCTCGCTCGCTCTCACTCAGCCCTCTCATTTGGTTTGTCTCACTCTCTCTCTCTCTCTCTGCTTCCCTTTTACATGTCGTCACCCCCTCTCCCCCCTCTCTTACACTGCCCCTTTTCCTTTTACTCGCTATTGTCATCTCTCTCTTCTGTATCTCCAGCTCCATTTACCAAATCTCCCTCCTTCCCTTCCCTTCCCTTCCCATCTCTCCATCTCTTTTAGACCCTTCTTTCCTTTTCAGTACCCTCTACTTGTTTTCTGTGCCTGTTTTCCTCCCTTCTTTTCCTTTATCCTCATTTTTACTAATAGTCTCAGACCAATACTTGACTCAGTACTTCCCTTTCTTTCTCTCTGAAACTTCCTCATCTTCCTCTTCCTTGTAGTACCCTCTTTTCTCCTTTTACCTCTGTCTGCCGCTCACACCATCTCTTTTCAACTCCTCTCTTTGTTACTCCCTGTCTTCCTCTTCTTCCCCACCATGTCTTTGTTGTTCTTGCTCTCTCTTTAATAATACTCTATCTTCTGCCCTTTCTGGGTTTCATTCACACCACATGGCCGAAAGTGCACACTTAACATTTCATTCCAAAACCGTGGTCATCACAGTAATAATTAAGTATAAGACCTCCACTTCTGGAAAGGCTTTCCACCAGATTTTGGCACCTGGCTGCAGGGATTTGATCCCTTTCAGCCACAAGAGCATTAGTGAGGCTGTGCACCAATGTTGGGCGATGAGGCCTGGCTCACAGTCGGCATTCCAGTTCATCCCAAAGGTGTTAGATGGGGTTAGATGAAGTCAGGGCTCTGTGCAGGACAGTTATGTTCTTCCACACTAAACTGGGAAATCAGTTTCTTTATGGAGCTGGTTTTACTGAAACAGGAACGAGCTTTCCCCAAAGCTGGAAACACGCTCTCAACTTAAGTATAATTTATGCTTACAGGACCAATATGTAATATATTTACTGTATGATATGTCATCAGAGATTAAGGAAACATGCTAAATTGAAATACTGGCTTCTCCGACAACAATGCTGCAATTTCCATTCCGGTCTGTTTGTTTTTTTTCGACACCCCGGGTTGCCAGATATGAAACAAATTGGCGCACAAACACAGCGTGCTGCAGCCATGGATGTAAGCAAACGAACTGAATCACCAAAGACAACGGGGAGAACACCGGGGAGCTGCCGGGACGACAGGTTGCCTTCCATCCGACTCTGGAGCAGGAGAGTGGCGGGACGCCGTGTCGCTTTCCAGACGACAAACCGGGTGTCGGATCCATGGAAAAGAGACGGCAGACTGGTTTGTAATGAAGTTCACTTGTGCTAAATAAGGGGGCTCAACGGGCAGACATGACGCTCCCCCAGAAACATCTCTAAATGCACAGTAAGGCGCAGATTCTACAGATTATTTCTCCTCGCGGGGGCTTCAGCGGCAGCTCCCGCTCCTATTGCCCAGGCTGGGTGGCTCGTTTGCCGGCATGAGTGCTTGCGGGCGGCCGGCGGTCAGTGTGCAGATCTCGGGATCAAACACCTGTCTCCATAAGGGTAGTTAACGTTATGGATATGATTTGGATTGTGATATTAAAGATAAGATAATAATGTTAAACAGAACATGATGCTGTTATATTGTTATGTTATTTGTGCTGCTGCCTGTCTTGGCCAGGACACTCTTGAAAAAGAGATTTTTAATTTCAATGAGTCTTTTACTCCTGGTTAAATAAAAGCTAAATAAAAATGTATAACATCTTAGTTCTGATAGTAAGTTAGTTAAATTGCCTTGATGTCGGCGTAGGAAAAACCAATCGTCGAGTGCAAATGAACCTGAAGGCCACCGTAGTTTCTCCTACAGCTTGGAAAGGGAGGGGTGAGGGCAGCGGTATACAGTTGGTTGCAATCTGCAAACTCAACGCTAGATGCCACTAAATCCTACATACTGGTCCTTTAAGATTCCCCTTAATTAGAACTAAAGTGTCTCAAATAATAAAAAACAGCCCAGATCAAAAGTACAAAAAAGTATGTGGACAGGAGTGTACAATGCGCAGAACTGTGACACCAGTTTACAGACTTCCATCTGTGGTTAGGTTTAGGCAACAAAAGCACAAAAAGAACACGTTGTGTCCCAAGTCACGGTGGACTTTTCTGTATTAAAACAGACTACAATCTTTCCGTAACCTTAACCAAGTGCTGAGTGTCTAAATATAACCATAAAGAAGTTTAATAATGCTGATGATAAGATCTGATATTTGGCCAGAAAACAAATGAAATACATTTTCAGTGACCATTAAACTGATATGTTTTGTATCAACATTTTTGCAACTTGCCAGATATATTAATTAACAACATTTCCTCATTATGTTCATAGAAAACGTAATGCGGCTGGCATTATGTTTCCTTTAAACTGTATTTGCTGTTGCAGATTAATTGTATATAAATGTAATTCTAGGAGACAGGGTTGTGCCAAGCCATGCACACTTGCATTTCCACTGTTTCTTCACAGCAGGAGATAGCAGTGCCGAGCTGTGCTGCTGTGGTCCTGCTTGGCAGCAACCTGAGTCCGTGTCCTCTGTCAAAACAAACTGCGCCAAACTGAAAGACCCAACACTCTCAGTACTTCTGTACCTTTTAACTGAATCTCTGTAGTTTAGTTTCACTCCTACATGCCTGTCTTGGATCTGTGTTAAGTTACTGCTGATGCAAACCAAACATTTCTTGCTGCTGTTTCACATTAAAAAGGGCTTTTATTGTGAAGGAGTTATAGGAAATGTAATGTGTTTTTCACTGAGGTAGCGAAGCTTTGTTAGCGGTGCTATTCCTCAACAAAAACAGGTCTACACAACAAGATATGGTGAGTGAGCTGCTGGATGAGCTGCAGACAAACCAGCACACCTCCAACATGTCATCAAGGTAAACAGTGCCTTTAACCTTGCCGTGCTGTGTTGTGGAAAAACACATGACATCATAACTTGAGTGGTCGTGGTTGCTCACAGCTCAGCTCGTCACAAATATCCCCACCTGTATTGAAAAACACTAATGGTGTACCTCTGTATCTCTTTAACCCTTCAGCTTTTCCCCTCTTTCTGCTGATTCTAACATCACCTTTCTTCATTTGCTTTCTTTCCCTTTCCAGCAATATGCCGATCTTCTCTTTCTCTTTGTGCCTCTCTCTGGCACTCACACTTTATGTCTACCCACTACTCTGTCTTTCTCCTACTCTCCAACAACTCCTCTGTCCCTGGTTGTATGGAAGATGAGGTAAAAGAAAGAAGAAAACCCTCTAACCCTTCCCTCATCTCCTTTCTTTTTTGAAAGCTAGCCTTTGTGGAGCTGCCGGGAGCAGCTCCAGTGTCTCCAACCGCAGCCAGGGCTCTTTTCATCGGGAGAGGTTTGAAATCTAACTGACCCTATTCATGCACTGCCAGGCCTTTGCTTGTGCTCATGCTACATAATACGAGGCAATGCAGCGACTGGGGAATGTGAGTTATTCAGTGAAGGGGGAGACAACAGTAGAAGAGCACAGAGGGAGTTTGGATCAAATCAACAGGAGGCAATTTAAAATGCTGAATTTTACAAGTAGCACTCCTTATGACTTCTTTTCTCTTTAGAAGATGTCATTACCTGGACGTGATCTTTCAGTAACTGTACAATGTACCATTTTTTAGTTTGACTTCACTTCCCATCTGAAGTTATAAAATGGCACTCTAGAAGGCTTTTTTTCATGTTGGCGACATTTTGCTCAGTCATGCTGTGGTCTTGTTACTCTGAACTTCCCAGAGATCCCCTGTCAGTCAAACAGTGTCTCCAGCACTGGGATGTCTTTCTTCTTGCATCTGCTTTTGAGAAAAAAGAATTTTCTCTGTTGTTTAGACATGACAGTGATCACCACTCATGTTAACTCCTCAGTCACTCTTTTTATTATCTTGCAATCCAAAGAAATATTGGAATAACTATTTCATGATTGTACTGTGAGGCTAATCTGCACAACTCCACCAAGCCTGGCTCTTTTTTTTTTTACCATTTAGAGCAGTCTCTGGTGTAAGGAAGAAAACCATCCTCTTTACTCACAATTTTTCTGTGGTCTCCAGTTTCATGGCAGTATGGGCTGGTGTTATGCTGGTGGAAAGACCGGTATGTGCAAAGCCAGCTGTAATGACACTGAAAAGGTAGGGCTAGTCAAAAATAACAAGCTGCGTGGGTTGTCCCTCTTCCACCACATCTCGGCTGCTAATATCATGAATCCCATCACATTTTAAGAGAACGTTATCTGCGAGATCCATCAGCCTCCAGACAAACGCATTTAACCTTCAGCTCATGCGTGAAGTCTGAGGAAAAACAATCAATCCATCATCTTAAAGTAAGGAAATGTGTCCACTCTGCTCTGTTGGTAACTAATTCCAATTCCATGTGCAAAAAACAACCTAAATTTGAAATTTGTTATTGATTATGCCTAATACATTTAATGAAGGCAGCGGGAGATGTGTTATATTATTCAGCAGGACCACATAAAATGGGAAATGCTATCAACAATTCCTGAACATCACTTATTTTATCATTTCAGGCCCTGTATAATATTCTTATAATATCCCTATGTGATACAGTTTAATACAGTGAGCTTAACATACTTGGATTCTTGTATGTAAATTTTAACATCACTACAATATGATAAAGATGTCCTATGATGTTTCTCTGTCATCAGTATTGTATTTATATCTTGTGACTTAATTCACATTTTTCTGACTTTTAATTTATCACACAGTACCATACATTCTTTGTAGCTTTGTGTCTTATATCTTTCTCTTATATTAGTCAGTGTATCAGTATATTTTCTAGGGACTGTGCATCTGTGCATCCTATCCGAAGCCTCTCTAGATAACGGGGAGAAAAAACAAAATATTTACAACCCACATCAGGATCACACCCTGAACAATCTAAGCAAAGCCTCAATAGATTTCCCAAAGATCTTATACTCTCTGCTGCCGTGCACAAGTAGATATTATCACAGCAACATAATAGCATTTAATTTACTCATGTAGCATCATGATTGGAGCAAAGGTTTTATTTTTCTAACAGGTACTTTAGGCAACTTTTAGCTCAACATGCACTACTGAGCAGATTTGGTCATTTTGTTGGTACAGCGTGCAGTCTCTGCAGACCTTAAATGATTCAGTGATTCTGGGCCTGGGTGTTTAGAACAGTATGTAAAAGGCTTTTGTGAGCTTGTTGTGGATGTAATTACTGTTGTGCTGGATCAATCAGTCACAGAGAGAAGAAAAACAAACATTTTACAAGAAAATGGGGCAGATTATTACTCTAAATGTCAGAGCAATTTCTTCATTTGAATAAAGACTAGTTCCGCTGATTGTGTGGCAATAAAAGCATACTTGAATTTAAACTCCTGATCGTTTGTCGCAGTAGCACCAAAAAGCTTTACCAAAGATTTGAACGTGATTATGCATTAACAAACAGTCATTCTTTCTAAAGAATAAGCTTACAATACAGTAAAAACTTTTTCCCAACCAAAACTGTGGCTTATATTAACTAGAACATTATACTCAGAGATGTTGTGGCCTTTAAAAACTTACAAAACGAACTGAATATATCCCTTTAGGCCTGGCCTTCAATACATTCACAGTTATAAGAGAAAATCCCCTTTGTCTGCTTCCCTCTGGTCCACTTTCCTTCCACCTTGGTGAAAACACGCAAGGCTTCTCTTGAGACAGAAACAGTACAGTAGTACTTCAATTAATGTTTATTTCTGTTTTACTTCTTTACCTATTTTCAGCAGCCCTGCTTCACGCTTACAAGGTTATACCGATTCATACCTTCAAACTGAACAATGTCACTGGAGAAAGAACCACTTCATATTATGATACGCTCATATTCACACTCTGCCGAGCAATTCAGCCTTAGTGTATTTCTAAATGAAATTGCACTTTTAAAATTGCCACCAGGACACTCATAACAAGTAGGGAAAGTAGCCATTGAGACCATAATATTTTGTGGACAAGCAGAAAAAGAATGATGACAGGAGTGCTTCTGGTGTTGCCCGAGACACCCCGATAAAGGTGAGCGTGCTGATTTACACTGGTGTATTTTCATAATGTATTAATCTGTATTTATTAAAAGCTTTTTATTTTTACTATCCACTTGAGTGCCTGGAATTAAATGTTTTATGCTACACCCTACCTATGGCAAGTATTTTGTATTTACAATCTGCATTTTCTTTAATACATTCTGAATTTTCTTTATTCCAGCCTCTAGAGGCCATTAGAGAAACTGCAGTTTAAGACACAGTGTTTCCACACCTGTGCTGGTTGCAGGTTGAATCACATTTGGTTAAATGAGAACATCCTAAATAAATTTTCACATAAATCACATAACTGCCCCTCGTCTACCTGGTTGCAGCGCTCGCTGAGTCAACCCTGTTGGGACTGATTTGAGGGACAGAGTTTCTCAGTAGTGGGATGTTGTTGTCACAGACAGTGTATATTAACATTTGTCATCCGCTCACTTGCCAGACTGCAATAAGCTTCAGCATCCCTCATTTGTCTTCCTTGTTGTGAGTTGTGAGCAGGTTATGATAATGTTGCATCACTTGCAGCGCTCTTCAGTGATAAAACTGGCAGCGTGTCACTTTTGGAGTGTCTGCAAGTATCACCCAGTGTCTTGACAACCATTTGTTTTAAGTATCACGATCAAAATCACAAAATTACTTTTGGTGTGCAGACAAGTGCCGTTTTCTGTCTTCCTACTATTTTTTTGAGTCTGAATAAAAGACAATAACAAGTATGTGACGGTCTGCTTTGTTTGGAGCAGGGTGAGAGCGAGTCAGAGGAAAAAGTGAACAGTTTGAAAATCAGACTGAGTCAGACTAAGTAAAGAGATAATTAGCCTTAACCTGGGTACATAAAACATTTTAGACCTTTAGAGCATTTTGACAATCAATTAAACATTTTTTATTTTTGTTTATACTTAATTATTTTTTTTTATTCCAGATTCTCCAATGTGAGAATTTGCTGTTTTTTCTTCTCTTTTATAGAATATTAAACTGAATATCTTCGGGTTTGGACTGTTGGTTGGACAAAACAAGACATTTGAAGATGCCTCTGGGGACTCTGGGACAGACTCTGGGAAACTGTGATGGGCATGTTTCACTGTTTCATTACATCTTATGGTACAAATGATTAAAATAACATAAATAATAAAATTAATCAATAATGAAAATAATCGTTGGTTGCTGCCCTTCTCTTTTTTTATATGCTCAGTATGTTTAAAACAGCTATCATTTTTTCAAACATGTTTTCTGTTGCTAAAAGATATATTTCGGGTGGAGTCAATACAATAGCTGCTGCAGATATCAAACCTGTGATCTTTCTGTCACCGGACTGGTCTCTCACACCACGAGGCCACTCTGAGTAGATGTGCAAAATGTGCTTGTGTCAATACAGACAAGCCTAATGGTCTGTGTGTTTAAACCCTTCAATGGGACGACACTGGGGCTTTGGCGGGTTATAATGGGAACACCAGTGTGTGAAATATGTTATGCAAAGGAAGCAGGCGAGTGATGTAGCAAAGGGCCACCGTTTGGCACTAAGTCGAGAGAGTCAGCAATAAAAAGAGGACTAAAGTAAACAAGCCGCTGACATTCAGTTTTGGCCGCCGCACCACAAGCAAGAGGCGCCTTCCAAAGTTGGCCGAGCGAGATAAACAGAGAGCCGAGTGCTCAGACACACCTCGGTCACCAAACAGGAGGAAGACCTCTGTATTTATCATTTGGAGCTTTACTTGTCGTGTGCAAATATAATAAATTACAGTATGTTGTTTTTGTAATAGTAACTAAGTTACAGTACTGTAGGTGGTGTCCTCTGGCAAAATAAATTTGCTTTGGATCTGGATCTTCTATGAGTTGGATATCTGAACCATTTCAGCAGAACTGAAATAATGAAAACTCTAGCTATATTCACATATTAGAAACAGCTTGTCTCGAGAGCACTTCCTCGAGGAGTAATATAGTCCCTATGCTGTTTCTTTCTGGAAAAAAATTTTGAATTCTACAAAGAAAAAGTGAAACACATTGTCTGTATCACCGTGTGAATTGATATTGGTCTCCACATAATTTGAGATCAAAAAACTACGTCAAGTCTTTGCATGCAGACCATGCAGATGTTAGATACATGGTCAAATATACACTATTTTAACACATGCAGACCCTGGAGGTGTCATATTCTTGGGTCTGATTTTTCTCCTCTTTTCATGCAAACACATTACTTTGCTTTGCCTCTCATTTTCATCAATTTATGTAGCCAATTAGGCCATGAAGTTAGGAGCACATACAGTAAGATGATGCCATGTCCTTCTAACATCTGACCCTGATAAATGGAACATGTAAGGAGTAACACGCAGGGAGGGAAGGAATGTGTCAAAATAATATTGCAGGATTTCAAACTTGACATGTCGTTCTATATGTGTTATATGTATTCCATATGTATGTATATAGTTTCCATACCTAGTTGGACAGAAATACACCAAACATGACAAAAACTACAAAATCTATAATCTATCTATTATCTTTTTAATATGCTATGAAAAAGTATAAACTATCTCATGTTGAGTGGGAGTTCTGTGGTTGAGCTTTAATGTGAATTATTATTCTGAAAGCCCCAAGAAGTCATTGGGTCTGACAGCAGAAACATTAACAGCAAGTGGTGTGGAAGTCGCAAATTATGAATAAAACATAACGTGTCATGTTTGACAATTCCATCACCGCTAATAAAACCATGGGCGTGCTGGGCTTTTGCCAATCATCACACTGACAGCATTAATTGAAATGGCAACATGATTAAAAATCCAATTAATAATGCAGCCCTAATGGACAGAAAAATGTAAAAACTGTGGGTTGACCTTCAAAATGGAATTCGTCGTTCTTTGCTCATACACATGACAAAAAAAAAATCTATATATAAATATTTTTGTCCTTTCAAATTAATTAGAGAGGTACAAGTTTGTGCCCCGAGACAAACCTGCAAACATTAATTTGGAGTTGAATGGTTTGTGCCCGACCAGCCAATTTAATTACGAACAGTCATTTAGGGATTAGACCATTACTGGCATGTAATTTGATGCAGGTGATTGCAAAAGAGCTAAAGGATAAATACTGAGAGCACTTTGAGCAAATCCTAAAAAAAAGCAAAGAAAAACAAGAAAAATTTTAAATTGCTCTCTCATACAAAACCTAATATTGTCATCTCTAGTTCTTTGAAAATCAAAACACCAGCCTCTTTCATAATAATTGCCGCACATAATTTAATTTTCATCATCAAAATCAAGTTTAGCATGATTGAAAACTGCACCCATCTCCCGAGGAACATGTAAACCTTTATGCCATTCAAAAACAAATTAAAATGTAGCTTTTTATCTCTACCAGCAACAACACAGGTACTGTGTCGATCCATTTGGTCGATCACTAGAGATGTGGGAATGAGTCTAATCCCATCTTTCCCCCTGACATCGACCTCTGGGCCCTGTCATGATCCTGTTTCCAGGATGAGCCTGACTCCTGGGCCACTGACACACAAACCATTTGAGCTCAGCACACATCCCAGGAAAAACTCATCCGGACACATTCAGCTACAATAGTGTCACGCTCGGATTGGCTCTGTGAGCACTGTCATGGCCTTTTGAGCACGAAGAGGGGTTTTGGGTGGCAAGGGCTGTGAAATAACAGAAAAGGGGAGGGGGGGGGGGCTAAAAGCACTCAGCGATGTGTTGACTGTCTTTCTTACACTCTAACATGAACCAGTGTGCTGTATGCGATAAGCACCTGCAATCAACAATAATACTAATCAAAACTACAATGAAGGGGGGATGATATTTGTCATCACTTTACAGATCTTGACACCGATTTCTGTGCCTAGTTGCTTGGTGATTGCTCCATTGTCTACTTCCCTCTGCAGATAGTGGATGAAGTCTATAGTCGGACCTGGAGGCTAAATCATTGTGCATGTCTGCTGAACTCAAGAATCATCCCTTTCATGTCAAAAAAGCTGACCGCCCCCTTGTCCTGCAGACACTTCAGAAAAGCAAACAATCGGGTCCAGGAATAGCAGCTGTATTGTTGCGTCCCCACGTTTCTCATAAGGGCCCTCCACTCCCCCTGCCCTCCTCCCTGAGTTTCAATCCAAACCTGAATGAGGTCCAAACAAAGAGGAGCTGTCAGTGGTCTGCTAGACGTGGTGGATTAAGCAGAGAAATGAAGACCTGTCGTAGACTTCAGCCAAATAGACTCCCAGTATCTAAGCGGCAGTGGCAAGGAGCCACATTTCTTTCATGACGGCCTTTTAATGAGCTCTAATTAAATATCCATGGGCTCAGCAATTGTCCAGGGGTAAGTGGTGGATCGCTGGCCACCTAAGACCAGAATAACAAGAAACTGGAGAGATAAACTCTCAAGGGATAACCTGCTGTAGCCACCCTGTCTTTCATTTGTATGTTATAAGCCACTGGTGTCTTGGAAAACAGAAATATTTTGCACAAGTACCTCCATTATGATTAGAGTTGAGTCTACAGCTACTCTCACAACTCTGTGAGAGTGTCATGCTCATTGCAGAGAAAACCAAACTGATAGATGAACAAAAGTATTGGATAAAGTTCACAAAGACCATGAATGTCTGCACCTTATTATGTCCTATGTAAAGCCCTTTGAATTGCCTTGTTGTTGATAGGTGCTATATAGTAGGCTACAAATAAACTTGCCTTGCCTTACCAAATTGCATGGTGATTCATCCGACAGTTGTCGAGATATTTCACTCTGAACCACAAATGTCAACGTGCCTGTGGCGCTAGAGGAAAAGTCAAGGGATCACCAAAGTCATTAGGATTCATCCTCTGGGCACAATGGACATCTATACAAAATGTAATGGCAATCCATTCTATACAGTAGTTGCTGAGATATTTCACTAAAACCAAAAATGTCAACCTTGGTAACTGACATGGTAGTGCTAGAGGAAAAGTCAGGGGATCACCAAAGTCATTGGGATTCACTGTCTAGGAACCATGAATGCCTGTACAAATTTTCATGGTAATCCATACAACAGCTGTTGAAATATTTGTGTCTGGATCGAAGTGGTGGCACCCCCTGCCGTGGCTAAAAACCACCAGCATAAACCAAGATCATACTTAAAATATTTAGAAAAAAAAGATTATAACTTTAAACATTACATCATTTGGCTGATCCTTTTGTCCAAAGTTACTCACAATTAGCGCTTGTAAACTCCATAGGAACAAGAGCTAGATCTAATCGTGCATCCCTCCCAAACAAACAGCTAAAAGCGTGTTTAGTGCTCCAGTACAGGTGCTTAAAGTTGTTTGGAGATGTAAGCAAGTATAGGGTGTCAAAGTGTCTGAAAAGTTTCAGCCTGCAGTATCAGCGGTATAAAAACCTATAATTTCTTTTATACAGCTGATCCTCATGATTCTGCCGCCAACAGTTATTTTCAGTTGAACACTCTGTTGCCTGTAGCAACCACTTCTACAGTTCAGTTCTATAGCAGTCTAACTGACATTGTTACGTCCACCATTTTGTCAGATCTGTGACCAAACAAGTGCTGACAGACACATTTTATCTACACCCCAAATGCCCTTGTTGGAGCATTAGCTTACCTGTAGGTACTCTTTTATTGTAGCAGTTTTGTCATTTGTACATTTAGTTTTTCTGTGATCAGTTTATCATCAATACAACATTCTGTTAATTTAACGTTACTGTTGGGCTAACATTTGTATTTACTCATTTTATGTTTACTGTGTACTCTGTGTATATGTTTACCAGATTACTTACTGTGTTGTAAATCATACAGGGACTTGATATTGATCTTTTTTCTGGTGATACTCTGCTTGTTTCTGGTATGTGGGACAATGTAAGCATTCTGACAGCTGGTCTATGCTTTTGTGAATACAGTTTCCGTGTCACTGTACTGTAAATCCTTTTCATTTCATACTTCTGTACTTTTACTTAAGTAAGATTTTGAATGCAGGACTTAAACATTTAACATTGTTGTATTATTACATTTACTAATGCAAAGTATTGAAATACTTTTCCCACCACTATTGAGATATGAAAGTTCATTGTACTAAAAACATGTTAAACCACTGAGTGAAAAACACTGTTCCTGCACATAAAAAAGTTGATAGACGAAGCTGGGGATGTGCTATCACTTCTCAGACTCAATTTAGTTCAGTGTTAGCACCTAAATTAAGGCGTGAAACTGGAAACTAGTGTGTTTAACCATGCGTGTTGTTTCTCCTAAACTAATTTTGCACATAGAACCATGGGATGGATCAAGAGGTCCATCATGTGCACGCAGAATAACAGGAAAACAAAACCAGCTGTAATGTCTTTTTCTGCTCTTTTTCTGTAACACTGAAACTTTTCCTCGCACTGGATATTGTGGGAGGAAGAGTTTCTGCATTACAGTAAAAGTGAAGGCCACGAAAAAGCCTCGCTCTGGAGCTTCCGATTCATCATTTTGTGTCACATTCCTGTGCACGATCCGTGTGAACACCTTCCAGCAAGTGCGATTCCTTCCGCCTGGCTGTGTTTTATTCATGGGTGCCTCTCTCTGCACCATTAAGCAGCAGAGGTACCTCCGCTCCGGGAGGATGCGTAGCGTGTGGTACAATTAGAAAGGAGGTGGAACTTTATCAGGTAGCTACTATCTGTACCATTAAACAAAATATTTTGAAAATGCTGGAAGAGCTGGATATGTAACCTATGATACTATTATTACTTTTATTTTGATCTCAGAAGAATTGTCATTTACAAGATATGTTGTTCCATAGTAACATGTGCTTCTGACAAAATGAAGACCAATAGACTGTGGTGGTCATAAAGACTAAACAGCATTTAAGTCTGTGTTTCGCTTGCGGATCGGCTTACCTCAACAGAGGCCAAAACAGCCAAACTTGAATAGCAAGGACAGCACTCTGGTCAAGATATAAGAAAACGAAAATAGCAATGACCACTTGTTTTCAGTCCATTTATGGCCCTGGAGGTTAACTACCTAGCTTAATATAGGCTACAATGGCTAGAAGTTCCATGTAAGGTAAGCTAGGCTGACTAGGTAACCTCAGGATTCACCATTAGTGCTTAGTGGACACTTGTAGGAATATTTGTAACAGGTTACGGTTTGTCACATATTTGACATTTATTTATGGCGTATCATTAATCCACCATTCTGTTCATGTTCAGATATTGATGGAGGATGTCAAAGTCAATTTACTATCATGGAGAGTAGTAATCAGCATGTGAAAGAAAAGTTGTATGATGTCTTCTGTGGCTCTGGAGGGAACTTTCTAAAGTTTGACGAAATTATGCAAGTGTTTTCACATGCGTATCTCGACTTGGGTTTGAAGACTAAAACCTAAACGAAAAGCCAGCGTTTTAAACGTAGAATCTAGTTATTGACCCATAAAAGTCGGGATATGTCGGCCCCTGATGTATTGAGTTTCACCATTCTCTTTTAAATCTGTATCTTAGAGTCTGGCAACTTTTTAATGAAGTGCAATACTAAATCGCGGGAGTTCTAATTAATGTAATTTTGTTGTTACTTTGCAAGTTTTTGACTCCAGTTTTTATGTACTACCACTAATTGGCAGCTGGAAATTATGCTATGTAAAAAGTTTTTTTTTTCTTTTAGAAGGAGTGCAGTGTGTCATAATATTGCCTTCTCCTTCCATTACATCTTGCCTTTTCCACAGAGCTGCAATCTAAAACTACTTATCTGTACAAAAAGTTCTCTTGGTCCAGCCAATGAGGTAAATCAGCCAATGAGATTATGTCTGCTTGAGCAGCTGAGAAATGTTCCTAATTCTGAACCTCACCAAATATGTATTTGGCTAAGATGCTACTGACTGCTGCCTTTTCCCAAGAATCTCTTTCTAAGAGCTTATATAACTGGAGTCATATTTCTGTTAATTTTGTCAGGCATTTAAATCAAATTGTTTATGAGGTGTTTTGATTACTTCATCTGATATGTGGAGGAGGGAGAGAGAAGAGACAAAGAATGTAGTGAGAGAAAAAGAGAAGGGGGATACAAGGGAGAGAGAAACACAAAAAGAAAAAGACGCCTGCACAACTTGTCTGAACTGAAGATCGGTCTCATGACTTAAACATTCTGGGGGATAAAATATGCCCACGCTGCAGGGATTCTTTTCCCAGTAAAACTTGCAGCTTCAGCAGTGTGAGAGGCATGCATCAATGGAGTATTGTATCAGTGTGTTGTGATCATATTGTGCTGCCTCGTGGTTGGTAGAGCTGCAGTGATCACACTGTGGAATCATGGAAAAAGTGGTAAAACAATACCTTTGCATCTCAGAAACAGCATAGTAATGGGATACAATGAACCTCTGTACACCACTATAATATGCCATGTAATGAAAAACCAAAGCAGGTAGCTCCTCTGACAGAAAGAGACGGTCTTTAATGTTGGAATGGCATTTTCTGATATAAAACCTGTGACTAATATAGGTGAATACATCAAAAAATATCTGAAGGTATGTGGTAATGTATTGCAGTACACACACTAGATCATTGTTTACCTCTCAGGAAAATACTCCAGATATACAGTACATTACTCAAATGTCCTCCAAAATACAAAAATATGGTCTGACTTTTAGAGCTATTGCCTTTATCATAGTTCCAGATATTCAAGTATCTGTCCCAAGAATCAAAGTTGGGACCAAAAGCAGGAAATACTCATTTAGATTCTCAACAACATCTTATCATACATCAAAGTTACACGTACAGATGGGTGGCAAATGAAAGGGAAATACTTAAAGTGTCTGTGGAACTCCACAGGGGTGAACGCGCCTCTTCAAAAAGATATTCCCTCATTTGGTGTTTTGATGATGGTGATGGAGAGCACTGTCTAAGTCACATTACACTTCTGTCCTGCAAATATTTGCTACATCTGCCATTACCTTCAATTGAAGCCTGCACCGAGGATGCTTTTCCTGTTTTGGTGCAATCTCCAGACAGCTCAGGTCAGAGTTCACCTTTGTTCAAATTTCTGATAATAGTACAAAGGTGGAACAATAGGAACACTGATGGATTGATAATGGTGAAGTCATTATTCTAGTGTGTACCATCACCTTGTTTAGTACAATACAGTATTACACAACCAGAACTTAGTATTCCTTTTTATTACTGACATTGTAACCATGAAATCACATCCTTTTTTCTGGGCTGAGTGCGAGGTAGTTTCATCGAATGGAAGGCTAATGTGAATGCTCCAACTAGTCTGTCAAAAATCTCCCACACATTAGGTGATGGCATTGGATTTGGTGCGAAAGTCATAGAATATGATTCACATCATTTTAAGACTCGTCAAGCCATTCAGTGACCCTTCGTGCCCTGTATGGAAACATCTGCATTTGTCATGTTTCTCCTCTCTTTCTGTCCTGTTTGTGGATTCCAGGGCTACGACAAACTACTTCAAATTTGTTTTTGAAGACTAAACTTAAAGAAAATAGAGCTTCAAGCTAACTTTACTAGCCCAATCCCTGCAGTTAATAATCAGCACAGAAATCAATCATATCTAATGAATCCTGGCGAGATGGCAAAAGTGTATGTTTAGAAATCCAATCAGCTGTTCTCAGCTAAGATCTGAGGACCTGCAATATGGCTGCCCGAGGCTGCCTGCCACTCTTTACATTAAATATACACCAAACAGCAGGAGGGCACAGCTACATGGCCAGCAACACTAACAGACTCTATTTGTACTTCTGGGCATTAAAAAATCACCATGTGTGACTTATTTCGAGGTTAAGTTCATTTTTTTAACTTACAGTCATTGGTCCAAACGAGCAACTTATTCCAATATTAAAATCAATCTTGCATGGCGACAGTAAGGCTGATGGACACCACAAAACAATAGGGCTTTTTCAGTCAACTATGCAAACAACTCAGATCATTATCAACATCATTATGAGTTCATGTTCAGCAAACAGTCGTGACCTTCCTCTCCCTCGTCATGGGTAAAAGAAGAAACCAACAAACTCAGCATGCCCTGATTGGCCATTACTTGTCACATTTACCTATTGTATATGAGTGAGGTGGGAGGCTGTACTGTATCTATAACAAGATTGGGAAATAAGTCAGAGGGTCCATTCCTGCTGTTGCTAACGCTCGGCAAAAACTGGAATGCAGTGAAGGTCAGATTCCATTAGAGAAGTGTTATACAACCCGGGGTGGGTGGGAGGGCACAGAGGAGGGCTTTCACTCGCTTGCCTTGCTGACTTCAGAAGCACCACAAATTCCTCAAGGGTATTTATCTGTAGCCAGGTGATTTCCAGGCCTGACCATCGTCAGATTGAGCCATGAGGGGAAGGGAAGGCTGGGTAGGAAAGGGAAGAAGGAAAGAAGAGAGGGATGTGGGTAAGAGAGGAACGAGTTTATCTGCACGCAGGTGATCCTCAGTTTAAACAATTAATGTAAGGAAAGAAAATGTTTACTGTATTTGTATCCCGGCACTCAGGTGGTCCTTGGTTGGAGGGAGAAGGAAAGGAAAGGAATAAGGAAAGGTTGTGTTTATTTGAAGCCAGGTGATTTTCAGGTTCTTCAGACTCGGGAAGAGAAAGTTATTAAAATTCCCTTCCTCAATTTGACCAGCCTCAGGCTGAGCCACAAAGAGAAGGAAAGGAAAGGAAGAGAAAATATGAAAGCAAAGAAGGGAGAGAGCAATCGAAAAATGGAGGAGAGGAAAGGTTAGTGTTTGTCTTTATCCAGGTGATTTCCAGGTTTAGCCATCTTCAGACTGAGCCGGGAAGTGCAGGGAAGGAGAGGGTGGGGGAAGAGAAGGCTAGAGGACAGGAAGGAGAAGAAAGAAAATGAAATGAAATGAAAGGAAAGGAAATGAGGAATGTAGGAAATCTGCTCCCCGGTGATCCTTGTTTTGAACAATGAACAAACAAAATCTGTATCCAGGTCATTCTCAGGAGAAGAAAGAAAGTAAATGAATGGAAAAGAGAGAAAAGGAAAGGTGAGGAAAATGGAGGAAAAGAAAAAAAAGGTTAATGTTTAGTGTTTAGACCATCCTCAGATTGAGCCAAGAAGGAAAAGAAAGGAAAGGAAAGAAGAGAGAGATGTAAAAAAGTGTTTATCTGCACCAGGGTGATCCACGGTTTGAAAAATGGGTATAAGGAAAGGAAAGGATAGGAAAGGGAAGGAGGGGGGGAAAGGGGATGAAGGAAAAAGGTTAGTGTTTAGTGCATCTGTACAGGTGGTTCATAGGTGAGACGATCCTCAGACTGGGCCAAGTAGGAAAGGAAGGGAAAGGAAAGGAAAGGGTTTATCTGCACCACGTGACCCTTTTGAACATGGTGAAGAGGGAAAGAAAGAGAAGGTTAGTCACTGTACAGGTTTTGATCATCCTTAGATTGAACTAAGAAGGGGGTGGAAGGAGAGGAAAGAAAGGGAAAGGAAAGGGAATGAACATTACACCAGTATATGCTCAATAAAACTGAATGCCTTTTAACTCAATCGTGCTCCCTCAACCCAACCCCCAACTCTCTCTCTCTCTCTCTCTCTCTCTCTCACACACACACACACACACACACTCATACTCTATATCACACATCTCTGCTGTCCTTCTGACATAGGATACAATGCTATCTCTGATGCCTAATCCACAGCAGCATGGGGATACTGGAAGGCTCATGACACAAATTGAACATTTCAACATGGTGTGCAGGAGTGCAAGGACCAGACTTACCCTATCAGAAATCTAAATGACGTGTCCTTTGTGCCAATTCCAGTGTACGTTCAGGAAATGGAACATGGGATTGTGGGAGACATCTATTTTATGTTCTAAACCCTTCAATAAAACTCTCACTTCTTTTATCCCCCCACCACCACAACCTCTGTGATAACAAAGGAGGTTCTCTGTTTGTGGAACTGACTGTGCCTTCAGTTTGATGCATTGAGACATTAGCATTTAGATAACCGCTCTGAATATAGGACGTGAGGGAATTGAAAACAGGAACCGAATAAATACTGTGAATAATCAGAAGTTACATTTTAAATTAACATTAACATGCGTTTGTCTTTCATCCTTTAAAATAAGAAAAGACCAGAAACAACGACTGAAACATCTGGTTTGTTTTGCTCACGTGGCGTTCTCCTTTCAGAGTGGAGATACAAAACAAAACTGCGAGGGAATAAAAAAAGAGAGGGTATTTTCTGTATATGATGCCCGTGGCTAAATTTACTGATGCAATGAGTTCACTTTAATCAAATCACAGATGGTTTGAAGACATTTTTCCTCCTTTTGACAGATATAGCCTAACATCCAGTAAAAGTACTTTCATAAAAGTAAAATATAGGAAATTAATTAATTAATTATAAAAAAAAACATCCCTGTCTCCTAAAATTATGTTCTTACAGTATATAACACATTGCATTAGCAAATACGTTTTAATCAACATAAAGATGAAACCTTCACACTGAATGTATCTGCAAACTGTCAGTGTATTTCACTTGGTTTCCCCACAAGTTTCCACTTTTGGCAACTAACCGACTAACATTTTTTTTACCCTTGGTTCAAGTAGCCTAATCGTTCGTAATTTTGGGTAAAATGCTTATTCACTTTCATGCTGAAAGTTAGATGTCTGGATATCCCTAACCCACTCTGATGTCTGTATATGTATAAGTAATATGAAGTTACCACCAGGAGGTGATTAGCCTAGCTTGGAACAAAGACTGTAAGCGGGGGGAATCAGCTAGCCTGGCTCCATCCAAAAATAAATAAATAAATAAAAAAATTCACCTACCTGCACGTCTAAAACTCACTAATTAACATGTTATATTACAGTAATCCATACAAAAACTAGCTAAGCTAACTGCTGGCTGTTTAAAGGACAGAGAGTGGTATCAATCTTCTCACCCAACCCTCGGCAAGAAAGCCAATGAAACTATTCCTGTAAGGTCAGGCAAAGACTCTGATTTTGGCTAAATATCGAAAAAGATCTGCATATCCTGTCACATGCTTCCAGTCTGAGTTGATTTTTTCAATATCAAACAAAAACCACAATTTTCCCCTCACCTTAAGTGCTTCAGTAGCCTAAACCTAACAACATGAGGGACGCAGGACACAGGCCCCGCTCTCGACCAAACCATCCACTTGCCCTCCTTCCTGTGACTTCGGGCAGTACGGGAATATCACATTAGCCACACTGAACATTGCCAGTGAGTGCAATCCCAACAGCAATTTAATTTCCTACATTTCCTAATGTTTTTGACAAAGAAAATTAGTAGTATAGGAACATATTTTGCAGGTCATAGGGCCGGGTTTAAAGGCGTAGGATTTCAAATCACACCCTTATCATTATTTTTCATCAGCTTCTGAATGTCAGATAATTTGTAAAACAGTGCAGTAATAGGCTGTAGTGATTTCAAATGATCCATCTGAAAGCTCATATTGTACCTGGTATTTTTCCCCGTAGTCCTGTTTTCCTGAGCATCTGTTAGCTTTGCCCAAATCCAATTGGTCATTTAAAGCAATCGACTTCAAAAAAAGTGCAATAAAAAGCTAATGGTCATCATGGCAGATGACAATGTCATTCATAAGCACCAAAATGTCTGTAAAACTGGTTAATATGCAAACCAATTGTGCACAGTGATCTCATAGGCCTGCGAGTTCTGCCCTGATTCATCGCTCATGATTCTTCCCCTGTGCTCATATATTATTTTCACATCCAGGCCCTTTATTTGATTTGAGTCGCCAATCAGAGTGTGATGAAAATGGCTGGAGCCTCACTGAGATCAATCTGAGCTTCATGCTGAGAGAGACACGGCCAAAATATTCTCTTAAAGGGGCATTCCACCGCTGTTATTCTGCAAAAGTAGAATTCTTCCAACAAAGGTTTTGTTTTTACTTTTGAGTTAGTGAAAATAACAAAAAAATGGCAAGTCCAGAGACATGCTTGATTAAAATTGTACCAAATTTTGGTGAAATTCTTTTCTTTTGATCTCATTCTGCATTTTCTTTTCAAAAACAAAATTCACACTTCATCTGAGCTGGAGAGAGAAAGAAAAGTGTTGGTGCTGCAGGGAGACCCCGAGGCAATCAGTATTCCAGTCACCTGCTGCACAACATAAAGAGCATGCTAGCAAGCTATGGACAAAGACACCCCAACACACAGCCCACCAATGCATATCGAGCCATACGCACACACATAAACACAATCAACCACACACATGCTTTCAAAAAACTTCATTGAAATAAATTGCAGCCTCTCGGGCAAGCTGCACCTACAGCAGTTTCTCGGCTTCAGCAGCCGGCGGGGAG
>NTHP01000325.1:568016-598217 GCA_003416845.1 Oplegnathus fasciatus
GGGGGAGCAGAGAGCCAGCAACAGATGATTAAAGCTTGACAAAAGGTTAGGAGACGTGACAACATGGCTGCAAGTCAATCAGCAGGGTGCAATATGAGCACCTTGCCCAGATTCCAGGTAATAGAGAGGAGGAGAGGGGGGAGAAGGACAGAGGGGGGAGGATGGGAGGGATAATGGAGTGATGTTGCACAACATGATCAGCTTTCAAGATCCCTTTGAAGTCCAGAGTTAAAATTTACTCCCCTAGAAAAAAAACCGAGGGCATTTTCTCTGGACAACATTGGTGATTAAATGGTATTAGAGGGTTTTCCCCCTCAAGCATGTGAATAACAACAGGTCAAATCAAGCATTTGCAATGAGTAAACCTGTCTGGGTGAAAACTCCAGAGGTTTGGAGGGCCTGTAGCGATGGCAGGTGGTAGTTAACATTTCAAAGTGTAAGCCCTCTGAATTCCTGTGATATTTTTTTTAAAAGGGACAGGAGGGGAAAATAAACAAAGAGAAGACTCCAGGTAGACAAAGACTTCATCTGAATGGAAGGTAGCGTTGTGGTGACGGAGGGAGGGAAGGAGGAGCTCGGAGGAAGAAGAATTTCTGAGCTGTCACATGCTACGTTAGGGTGCAAAAACAGCTCACTGTGTTATCACAAGGGCATTTTGTCATTGACGCATCCACTACTGCTAGATTTATGGTGGTTGAGTCGAGAGCGAGCTATTACCATTGATAATTGATGGCCTGTAGGTGTGTGTGTGCGCATGTGGGCGCAAATGAGATGGTGAATATGTGGGTGAGTGCATGTATTCATACATATGTGTGTGTGTGTGTGTGTGGGTGCTCATGTTCATGCATGTATATTAAGTGTGTGTCACTGTGAGTGTGCTCTGCCTCTCCCTGCCTCCACCCCCAACACCCTCCCTCAGTACCAACACCCACCTCACCCCCCCTTATCCTTGCCTGTCAGTGGTATGGGCCTCTGATTGGGGGCCCTGGGCTCAGTCGCCACGGAAACTGCACCAAAGCAAACAAAGGGGTGGAACGGAGCCGAGGGAATACAGTGACACAAAGGGGCTACCTAGCACAGTGGAAGATTTCAGGAGAGACTCACACAAAGCAGAGCCGCTGCTAAGCAGTGAAGCCGAAGTAGACGTCGCTTGTTGTGCCTCTCATCAACAACGCCGCATCTTAACGCTCAGCGCTGAAATCTGCAGTTTGCTGCTGTGCACAAGCCTCGAGATTTCAAATTAATTCCCTGTCTTTCTCTCCTCCCCGCTTTGGAATTGCTTTATTAACATATGCAAATGACAACGTTGGAGACGTGATTAGTTAAATTGCACACATTTTCTGTGATTTTCCATGCAGCGCATAAATGGAGTCGGTCCAAAGTCATTTCCTTTCATCCTCTGCTTATCGCTGTGCATTTTGTCAATAAAACTGCAGTGGCTGACTATAAACCGATAAAGCTTTGATACCGCTTTAATTCCCATTTAAGCTCCGGTAGCAAGCAGCATTTGTACCAGAAGATGAATTCCAGCCATAACAATAACAATAAAACAATAAGGTTATTAAGATTAGCTATTGTCAATAAACATTAACCCGATTATGGCAAATTAAACTCCAGAAACCTAGAATAATATAAAATCCATTAATAAGGCTAAGATGAAGGTTTTAATAACACGTCATTCAAATCATTAAATATTTCCTCAGACAAAGGACTGTAATGCTGACTGATGAGAAATAAAAGCAGACATGGGGACATACAGGAAGTCATTGTGCTAAAGCAGGGGATTACATTTTCTTAGGGGCCTGTGGTTGGTCCTGTCCGCTGAGACTCATTAAGAATGGCCTTGACATTAAGGGCCCTCTCTCTTTCAACCTGTTTGCGGCCATGATGCTGAGATCAAACAGAGTGCTATAGGTGAGGGCACTCTCAATGGCCTAAAGCTGGTCATTCATCCTTTTTAAAGACAGGAAATCAGGCTAAATGGAGGCCCGACTCCTCCTTCTCCCTGCTAAAGAGGCTTCAGAAGCTGCAGAGTTTTTGCAGTAAAGAATTTCAAGTGGCCATGGGCCTTTGAGGGGGAGTGCAGAACCAATAAAACCCAGGATTACTTGTGTCAAAGAAACACACCTGCATTTCATACATTGTCAGTGCCTTTTTCTAATCACTAACTCCAGGCAAGCTGAAATGAAATGCCTCTTTTCCAGGGGAAACTCAACCCAAAACAAGTTCGTTTTAGAATATTTGTCCACGTGTTTTTACTTGTCTAGTATGCATTTTCCAGTGTTTATGCGTGTGTGGTTCAAATACCACAGGGGAAATAAAGGCCTTTTGTTTGACTGAGCCGACACATCTTTGACTTCTCAGCCTAGAAGTCAGTGTGCTGTGGTTTTCATCTTGTGCTTCTGTTCTTTCCTGCACACGAGGGAACTTTTACTTCTACAAATATTATATTATGAGGTTTTTTTTATTATGATTACAGCTACATTGTGTTGCCATATCTTCATCAGTCTCGTTTCTCTGTGTTGCATTGAAAATACAGTTGAATTTGGAGTACTGTTCCACACAGATATAGTCAGTGTTGGGGAAATTAAATTAGTGTTTGTCCAGTATGAAGAGCTGCAACCAGTGCAGACTTCTATAGACTAAGGACACTGATTGTCCATCTTTATAGTCAGTTTTAATGTCTTTATTTAGTGGAAGTTGAAAGCAAAGCACACAGAAATATGTGAACTGAGGTGTCCACATGAGTCACAGTTCCTGGTAAGTTTTAAGATCAGTCTGAGGTGTCACACTCCACACGCACAAGCCTACAGATGACGTCTGCACAGTTATTACAGTACATTGGCTGTTTGAGACGAATAAACACTGCAAAAGACTGACTGCAAAAACACTCCTGCGATCAAATTTGCGCACATAAAGGAAAGCGAAACTGCTCCTTTACAGGAAATCAGTATAGTTCCCATAATTTAGCCTTGTCACGACAATACCTCTGAAACAGCAGCTGAACCATTATAGAGCATGTCAGACCTCACCAAGCTGAAATCTCTTTAGTGGAGATCCCAGTGTTTGGCCCAACACCTTACTGAGACACTTTATGTTGGTTTTTCCTTTAATTTGTCACGTGTTTCTTACGTCTGTATTCTTACATGCTGGTGAGGAAATATACTGAACATTGAAGCAAAATTAATTCTGGTTAAGGACAACCACTGATCCAGTCTACACCTATCTGTGCACAATGACAGGCCAGTATGAAATTTTTAATGAAACAGCATGATTGACCACATCTTAAAATTAAAATCACGATACAGACCTGCCTTATAATCTAGCAATTCTGGAGGTACAACCTTACACAGAGCAATAACAGTATCCAGTATCTGGCCTCAGGGCTCGACATTAAGAGGAGCTGCACAGCCCTCATCGCTCACCCTCACTCTCTTCCTCTACTCCCTCGGTTTTTCCCTCTCCCTCTCTCTCCGTGACAGATGTGTGATTGATACCCGTGGTGCTGGGTGATATGCTGTTTCTAATTTTAGCCTCGCTCACTTGGGGACTCTCACAGCAACAGGTAAATTGGACGCCGAAGCCAGAGTCCATCTGTACTGTAAATAGGCACTGATAAATTATTTTCCATGACAGCCATAGATATGAATGATGTAGCATGTGCTGCTCACAGAATGGCACACACCACTGTATTTATGTAGCTACAGTGAGTGCTTGTACTTGTGTGCACACTTCTTTACATGCTCAACATTAATGTCCAAGCCTCTGTTTTAAACCCCCCCATTACAAATCAATATTTAAGGTTTTTCTCCCTGTGGCTTTTAGATGTTTTTGTGTAATGAGAGTCGAACCAGGTGAGGATAGTATTTCTTGCAGCGATTATCAGAGAATGAAACATCCGTCATAAAAACATTTCTTGGAAGCAGCAGTGATCCTGAATGGGGCATGTAACATTAGCTTGATGACCAAATAACATTAGCCTGATGCTCAGTACACCAGGGAGAGATGAAAGAAAGTGTTATGAAGCTCTTGCTGTTAAAAGAGAACATACAGCCATGGCATGGTGAGACAACTAGGTTAGTCAGGTAACCTGGCCGATGTTGAATGTTCAGTTTATTCAGTTATTATTATTATTACTGAAAATAGTTCCATCTCTACAAATCAAACTTGCCATTGTTCTGAAATTTCATTCAAAAATCTGGTTAATTGGCTCCAACCTCTTACGTTTAACTCAACCTGGGAGATTATTTCTACCTCCAGAAGTGCTCAGATATTAGTATAAAGCAACAGAAGCTTCAATTCATATTTTTCCAATGGTTAATGAATGAAAAATCAGGTCACATCCTCAATTGATGATACTGGCTCAATAGTGAACTCAAAATAACACCTACAGCAAGGCCAGTGCAACCCTTGAGCTTTCGGTTTCTGCACGATACAACGAACGATACGATCAATTACAAGGATTTTTCTCTTCTGCATTTCTTATTGACTGCATTGAGGTTTTCAGTATGAATGGATGTGGCAAAAAATCTTTAACATGTGAAATATTCATATCTGTAAAACACTGCCTGCAGAGAGAGATGACCTCAAATCACAGGGACACAAAGTGGTACCTTCCCGAGTGTTTTTCACACTTCACTATCTAAAAATGTAATTTGCTTTTTTGAGAATAGACTAATTTTGTGTGTGTGTGTGTGTTCACGTCACACAGCCAAACGGAAAGTGGGTCATTTTAATCATTTGAATCTCATAAAGTAACCAGGCCAGCAATCTACCAGGTACATGTAGGTCAGAGTCCATCTTGGCTCCCGTGTGGTTTCTGACCGCAGCTTTCCCTCGACTGTCACTCGTGATTAATCTGCTAATGTCTGCATGCAAATTCTCCGAATAGGACTCCTCAGTGTGACTGTACAACTAATGGGTGTCAGCGGAGACTGTTTTGCCATGTCATGCATATGCATGAGCTTGTATATTTAGCAGCCAAGTTGCTTTTGATCACCGTGTGGAGAATGAGTGGGCTGAGATGAATGGTGGTCCAAAGCTGGGGCACATTAGCAGCTGACCACCTGCCTTTCATTCCAAGCAGAAACAACAGATGGGCCAAACAGACTGCAACACACCATTACCACAATGTAAAGTAGGGTTGCAGATAGTTGAATGCTTTATGAAGCGAAGGGTGTTTAACTGTATTTCAAAACACTGTATAGTACGACATTCACAACAGGAAAATAAAATGGTCATATGTAAAATTTCAGGATTACAGTATTTCAAATATACATCACTGCAATTTAAAAATATGGGGCTCACGTTTTAATAATTTCTAGAACAATATTAGTTTTTTAGTTGGCTGGTTTGATACACTTTGGGCTGGTTGGATGTAAGGAGCTGTATGGCCTTCAGGAGCTGCTACTCTAAACTTTGCCCAAATTTCCTACTATATTTTATACTATATTTAATAGATGTTTTACTATAATATAATGTTTTGAGTATGTAGAACACTCATACTGTAAAAATGCTAAATGAAGTATACTTAAAATGCCTTCATGCATAAGAAAATTGCTTGATTTGTAAGTATGGTGTTTATAGGCACTGTAGCATCATGATGAGAAAAACAACAGCACCCCTTGTTTGTAAAAATGCCTCAAAATGCCAGATGTTTATGCTTATCTGACAAGGACCTTTAGGGGTCATGTGAATTATGACTCTTGTCTGTCTGGAGCAAAGGTGGAAGTGGCATGGCATCGTTATTGAGGCTCAAAGTCAGCACAGGGAGGAGGTCGTGGTGGATGGTTGGATCTGCAAAAGCATGTGCATGACTTTGACATAGAAGACCACTGTTTGGTTGCTGTTAACCAAACTAGTTCATTTAACCTTAACTAACTAGTCATTTAAACAATATCTACCTACCCTTAAAGATATAATCTCAAAGATTTTCATTTAAATAAATGTCTGTTAAGTCACTATCTATCACCGAATGATACAACACAATAGTGATTGAGCCTATGGCCCACTGATGAAAGCCCTTGCATTTGCAGTATTACGACCTGGGTGTCGGTGGCAACTTTGCCTCAATTTAGTGCAAAACAGTCTAGAACATTAATGGTTTGTACTAACCACTTAAATTATATGTCAAGTGAATATTGTATAGCATTGGTATAAAGTATGTAAGTGGGATCCGCTGTTTGTTTTATCAGTCAGGCTTTAACTTTATTCAGCATCATCAAGCTTTAGTTTCTTGCAGTCAAGTAGATATCAGTTTTGTCTGATAGCAGTTAAAGCAGTAAAGATAATCCAGCATGAATAACCAGAATTTTCAACACGAATGCATCTACACATTCATTAACTTAAAATTAAAATTCAGTGCATATTCTCCAGGCTTCTTTGCAAGTCTCCAAACACAAATAAGCCCAAATGTTTCTGGGGACGCTGGGACACATCTGGTGGTGCTGTGTGGCTGGTCTGGTATTTAGTAGATTGCACCAATGAAGAAATCTTTCGATTAGAAGTGGGAAATTGCTTCTGTCAAGACCACTCAACAGGGGAGATAGCTCTTGCTTGAATTGGGTCTCAATTTGAAAAAGAGGAGTAATCTAATGTGGCATCTTGATAACATTTATCATGGAAAAGAAAGAAAGGATATGTACTGGTGCCAGAGGACTTTGGGTTTTGTATTTCCTTGTGCTGAGTACAGACATGGCCCTAATGCGTTAAATGTGTTTAAAGCTGTCGAAGACACCTTTTGTAGTTTCACTGTTCTTGAGCACACAAAGCAAGATTACCACTCGCCACTGATAATTCTGATTTACAAAATAAAATCAGACCTTGCTCAGCTGCACCATTTTGGGACAAACTCATTATCACAGAACAGCGGATGTAGCCTGCACATGCTCCAATTAGGCTCTCTAAATGTTTAATAAGAACAATCAATGTGCAGAATGAAATCTGCCACATGGGGCTTCAAACTGAGTTGCAGGAACTGTAACTCACTCTGTGGGTTACCTTTACCTTATGGAGAAAAAAAGCCTTTGTAAAGGACTCAGGCATTCCTTTTGTAACCATTTTAATGGCCAATGCCTCCTGGTCAAGAGGTGGTCGCTGAATGGACTAATTCGGCAGGATTAGTCCTCTGTGGTGGTGATCCAGCCAGCCAAACAAATGTGACCTTACGGTGCAGAATCTGTGCATGCACAACTATACATTGACTCCATAGGAGAGGGCAGTTCAGTCAGGGGATTAGTGGGAATCAACCACTCAGGCATACCCCACCGTTTTCAGATTCTTTTTCTTGACTTTGAAAGACTTGTTTAACAAAAATTACATCACAGAAGGGGGGAACTAGCGGCACAACAAGTGGAATACCAGCCAAATGAGAGGAGAGGAAATTCAGGGTAAGGTAAGCCTATAGACAGGGGAGCTAAGCAAACTCATAACATCCACAGTTTGTGCTCCAGGGATGTTTTTTCAGCCTCCAAGGGCCTAAACGAGAGTGCTAGTTGATAAAACCACAGAGAGGTGGACATGCTAGAGCTAGAATACACAAAACACAGGCTTCACATGTGTCAGGTGACCTTTTGTTCCCAACAGGGAACAGTTCTGTAGGACTGCACAGCCAAATAAACAGTAAGTGTTCCAGAGGATGGCCTGGTCTACGGGCTTAAGTAAGATCTCACAATCGACATTCAATCAAAGATAATGTTGCTGCAGTGTATAAAAAACACAACTTTCCTGCTCTGTGTCACTGACTAAACATGATGGTGATTCATCCTGTGTCCAGTTCATAAAAGCCTTTAGAAACACCTTCTGGTGGACATTACCCTGGAAAAAACCTCTAGCAGTGGTGCCTTTTGTGATGCATTTTACAGTTCTTGCAGCAACAAAAATGCTAGCACTTTTTTTAGGTGCTGGAGCGGAAAAGATGGGGGTAGGGGGTTGAATGATTGGAGGGAATGAAACTACATTGATTTTGACATCTCCACCTGGTGCATGAGTGCACATTGTATTTCCCTTCTGCAGGGTTCTGTACAACTGAACAGTGCATACTGTGATTTCCCTGAGCAGCATGCATGGGGAAAAAAAGTGTTTAAACTTAAACAAACCAATCAACCAATCAATAGACACAGTTAGCCCTGAGGTGCTGCTGAGCGACTAATAAACAGAACAACAGCGAGGGAGATAGCACACTGACAGAATCTCAAACATTATTAACAGAAAATCCAGAGGAAGACGTCACAGAGCTGGTCTGACTGTTTGATGGATAAGTTCTTTTTCGGAAGTGCACAGCAAAAACACTGGATGTCAAGAATGATTGTTTCAAGAGGAAATATAATTTCACATCAGCACTTTCACGGTAAGATCTCTGTCTAAGGCACTGGTCTGCATTTCTTAACCACTTAATTAGGTACATACAGTAAAGTGCATACATCCACCACGGTGGATTTGGACATGGATCAAAATACACATAGGGGAGACAATCATGGTGATTTCAAACTTAAATCCTATCCGGCACTATGGGCTTTGTACAAGTATGAATTGTGCAAAATTCCAGCGAGTCAGTCACACCTGCAAGAATTTAGCAACCAATTCTAAGAAAAATATGCAGCACACCAAAAAAACCAAAACAACAACAACAAAAAAATATGTTTTCTGAAATTATCCAAATATTTTATGTGATGTCTTTGGTGAAGATTTACATAAAATTTGGTGCAGGAGTGAGAAAAAAGCGGTTATGGAAAAAATATAATATGGCAGAAAATGTGTAAGCATAAGTGGGTGTAGCTTATTCTGACAGATTCGCCTTGAACAAAAGAATCCAAGAAAAAAACACTGCATCTACACCTCATGGTCAAAGAATTATGAAGCAAACCATAAAGCTTCTGATCTGTGCTACATACTAATCACCCATGGCCTGTACCTTCATCAAATTTCATTTCAATTTGTAAATTTTGAGATATCCTGCTCAAAAACCAACAAACAACTAATCATGATCGAAAACATGCTGTCCCAGACAGGAAGTAAAGATGTGAAAAATTAAAACTTGGGCCTACTATACAAATAAAGCTTTTCTTAAGATTGCAGAGTGCCAGGATAAATTACAGTAGTTAATGCTAAGATTCACAGATTGTCTGAAACTACAGAGTCATGTGAAGACTTAATGAAGCCACAAACTGAAAACTGGTATTATCTGGTTTGTAATTCTTTATAAAGATGATGTTCTTGCTCCAGATTTTAGTCTCCATTTTATATGAATTATTTCTGTCTGGCCAAATGGATGCATTTGGTTTAAAATCAGTACCTTCAGTCGTCCTCTCTGCCTTAACCTTTCTTATCCCCCTCACTTCTCAGGAACCACAGGGGCTGTTAACATTATCGGCTTTATGACATGACTGGTAAAGATCACGGGGATTCCTCTGAGCCCCCATTCCTCAGGTTTAAGTCCTCTGACCATATTCTAATGCTCTCTCTATTAAAAACCATTTATGACTGCGATGACTGAAATGTGCTTAACAAGTCTGTCATCGCTGCAGCTTTGTCAGCATCAGTTGAGCAAATCGAATGTGAAATGGCTTGCTGGGTGACGAAACCCCCTACGGTGAACTTTGAGGCTGAGGGATTTGGTCCGGGTGGACAGGTGGTTCCACTGGAGAGGCAGGAGCTCGGTACACAGCCTTTGAAATCTTCTCAACTGGAAAATGTGGCCACTTTTGAGACGACAAGAGGTCTACACTACAAATAAGTCATTTAATCTAGTGCAGGGTCTTAAAATCGGGCTTTTTGTGGAACAAATTATAATAATAATTACTTTACTCATAGAGCACCTTTCAAAACAAAGTTACAAAGTGCTTTACAGTAAAAACAAAAAAAGGAAATAGTAAAACCCAAAACATTAAATATAATAACAATTACAGCAAATATAGTTAAGAACAAGATAGAAGTGAGTGAACAAGTATGAAACATTGTGCAACATAATGAAATCAATTCCCTTGTTTCTAAGTTAATCAGACAGTTCAAGGATATTTTTCAATTAAATTATAATGTGTGTCTTTTTTTAAGACAATGTCACCTTGAAGTAGGTTAAAATTCACTGAGGCAAGTGAAATGATCTCAGATTTAATGCTTGTTTTTTTACTTGAATAATATGATGATGAAATCAGCCACAAAGTTGCATACATTTTGCAGTGTATTCCTTACATTTGCTTTCAATCCCTTTGGCTTTGTCCAGCCCTGCCAGGTGACCCTTTGTTAGAAAGCGCTGCAGTTGATTTTCAACTAATGAAACAGATTTCCAATGAAAGTTTGCAGCTTGAAAAAATCCCAAACCTATGAAAATACTGTAGTAGTTATAGTACATGGAGGTTTCACTTAATGTTGCTTATTCTGTTTTATGACGGCGTTTTAGTCAGAGCACATTCATCAATTAAACTTATCAAGAAGAGTTGGCTTATATCTGCCAGAAAAGAGGCTTAGAGCCTTTTTGTTTTTCAAGGCACATTTATATCTCACCGGCTTTCCTCCATGTGTGTTGTTCTCTGCTCTTTTTGGTGCAACATGTGACATCAAATACTTGTTGCATTGATTCACACAAGGACATTTTGATGCCGTCTTGTGTCTGTCTTATGATGTATTATGAGTATTTCCAGTTAAAACAGGGACATAGCACAACATGGGAATGATAAAATACCAAGAGTTATATGCACAAATTCTTCAAAATGAATAAATTACAGCCACAACTGGTTACTGTACGGTGAGGGATAGGCAACTAAAACACTTGGTTATGGTAGGAAAGAAAGTCTGTGACACTCCAGTCTTCTTCATGAACATCACATGTGCTACAAGCTCATCCACCACCCCAACCTCCACAGCTGTACTGCAGTATTTCACCTCATTATCTCTTGCATTGGCCTGTATGGATATAATTCCTGGGATACTGGGCTGGTATTCCTTATACAAAGTAACGAAGTAAATGGATTGATTGTTTCAAATATAGTAGGGTTGATATGGAAAATGAACTGCTACAATATGGATAAACAGACGTTTCATTTCATTTTGTCTTTAAATCTGACCTTAAACATAGGGTTGCACACATTTCTCTTTTCTATCAATAAAGTATACGAAAACAATTGATTTGAGCTGCCTGTATAAACCTGGCTTTGGCTGCTCCTGCAAATGACCTGTCCAGCTATCTGACATTCACTCCTTCATGACAGTTGACAGGTGAGTGGAGAATATGTGGGGGCAAGGTATGTTCCTGAGGAAATGCCAGAGAAATTTATCTGACCTCTAAGATTCACACGGATCGGTGAACACGGATATTATCCACCCCTCATGCACACAGATACATGCTTTCCACACGTAACACACACAACAAGCTCTCTCGTACACAAATCAATCACCTGACTTGCGAGTGCACTAATGATGTTGTTGACATTAATGAGGAAGGTGACACGCTCACGAAGGCAGCTAACGATTCTAATCATGGAAATATCACACTTATACCCCCATAACAAGCCATCACGTCAGTGAATGAGTCATCGAGTAACTTGGATCTGATGTGTTTTCTGCGTGTACGCACGTGGAGCACTTCCTGATTCAAGCCAAGCGAGCCAATCACAAGAAACAGCAGAATAAAAACACCATCTGCAGCATGTGGAGGGTCTCTAAGGTTATTTACACCCTGAAGTTTGTGTTAAAGTGCACTGACAAAGAAACTCAACCACGTATTTCAAGTTGATGAGTTTTTTTCATCTACTTTGAAACATGTTTTTTAGATAGCCTCTCAGCAATATTTAAATGTATTTCACAAGGTTTCACAGCTTCTGCTGTCAAATAAAAACCTTGTGGATCCAATATAAAAGTTAGGTTTTTAGAAGCAGCCTTGTTTTACTTTTCTGGCCACACATACTGAACCTTTCTTATTTCATTAAGGAGGACGCAAACCCTCACCTGAAACGTCAAAATCAACTAAAGGAGTCATGAAGTTTTTAATCTCATGCAACAGTTGTGTGTTGTGCATCAAAGGAACACTACATACATACACTACATGTATCTGATCATTAAATCCTTACAGTATGTAAGAGTAGAGTCACTCCAAAAGAAAACAGCAGCATATATGCCATTTCCAAGCTTCAACCAGCAGTGGCAGGTAGAGGTAGCTATGAAACATGTCATGAGTGATCATGTCACAGGTCTAACCTTTTTGAAAGATTGAACATCAAACATCCAATGCTCTCAATATCTCAAACTCTTTGATTTGATTGTTGAACAACTCATTCCAAATCCACGGGTATTAATCTGCTGCTATAGCAGCCTCCACTCTTCTAGTTTCAGACTTTCCACAAGATTTTGGAACCTGCTGCAGGGATTTTGCTCCCTTTCAGCCACAAGAGCATTAGTGAGGTCCAACACTGATGTTTGGTGATAAGATCTGGCTCACAGTCGGCATTCCAGTTCATCCCAAAGTTGTTGGACAGGGTTGAGGTCAAGGCTCTGTGCAGGCCAGTCAAGTTCTGCCACAAAGTTGGAAGCCCACTACTGTCTAAAATATCATTGTTTACTGTTGGAATGAACAGCATGAAGATTTCCCTTCAGTGGAACTATAATGGACCCAAACCACGCAAAATAGCCCCCGGCCAAAAGAACACAAAAGGGATGGGGACAGGCGAGTCCACATACATTTGGCCATGTACATACTGTAGTGTATATCAGGTTAAGTTGTACTTTCTCTCTCATTTTTTGAGTATCAGCCTGTCGATAAATGGTGAATAACCTGATTCCATGATAAGTGAGAGGGTCTCATTATATCTTTGACAAAAGACAGAGAGAAGGAGAAATATGAAAAACATACATTGATATGCGAGAAGAAAGAAAAATGTTAATTGGAAAAGAGTCAAACTTATTTGCATTGCAGGCTTTAGTTTCCAGCTCGCTGGCAGCCTTAAATATCATTTACCATCCTCCAGCTGATTGCAAATCTGGGATCTGGTTTCCTTTCTATATCTAAATATTAATAGTCTCCATTACACGAAAATTACTTTCATCTCCGACTCACATGGAGGGATTAGATTTTAATCAACGCATTAAATATGACTTTCTATTCCTGCAGATGGGAGAGGATGGCAGGCAGTCAATTAGTATCATGCTCTGTTTGCGGTCTCACAGTGAAGCCTGATAAAGTCTTTGTTATCACAGAGGCTGTGAGAGCATAAACAGACCGACAAATGTGGGAATGAGGCAACATAATGATGAGCTTCTGTCAAGGATCAATGCATCAATATAACTTTAAAAACAGCTTTTGAAAAGATATTTTTTTAAATTAATAGACTTAAATTCTCAAAAAAAAAACAAATTTATGGAGTCTGGAGTGTTTATGTTCTCCAACTCACGCTACTAAAGATTTAAACTTCTATCTGAAGCTCAATCTTCAATCACAGCTACTCCAAAATATCCTCACAATGATACTAAATTGGACAATCTGTGCTATGTTTGACTTCCATTGTTATGCTGGTAATCAAAGGGCAAAGATGCTGTGAAGCATTTTGGCCAAGAACAATCCACCGACAGCTTTTCTTAAAAAATATCAGTGGCCAAAATGAGAACATAAATGTATAAAATATATGCAGGTAATCATGACCCAAAAAACAGCATAATCAAAAACAAATCAACTGAAGACCTAGAGGCAGAAACAACTAAATAAACTTAAATTTACTACCAGGTACAATTGAATTTTTGTATTGGTTACTTACTTTATTAGAGGCAATTTAAGCTTTTGCGTAGTCCCTGTTGCTCAAAGATGACATGCAGATGACATTGTTTGCCCACTGTCTTGCCTTTTTCATCAAGTTAAATTATTAAAAGTTCAATCAACAGATTAAATTATTCAAGAGATTAAAGATTCCTATTCCTGAATAACATTTTATTTCAAATTCAATTATTTCAAACCTTAAAATATTAAAACATAAAGCTTTAAGTCATTGGGGACATTTAATTGTTTCTCAGGGTAAAGTATCGCAAGGTAAATTGGGGCTACAACAACAGTCAACATCGGCAATTAAATGCTAAATCAAAAGTTCACTACCAGTCTTCAGCCAACATGTGCTTTCCAGCTAATCTGACCCTGATAGAATGTGTTCACTCATTTTCTCCACTGTAACCTGCACTTAATCAGAGAAATCCCAGGTGAGATCAATAAAGCCTGATTAGCCTGATGACACACAGCAGGTTTGCTCTTTCTCTGTTGGTTGGTCCGGTGGGGTATTTATGCCAAACTAAAGAGGTTTGGAGCTTGTTGTTTGATGCTCTGCGGCTCAACATGGCTCAGTTTGTCATTTTTATTTTCATGCTCATGACGCCTGTTGCTTTAGCAAGACACTTTTTCAGTGAGAAGCCAAGTTGTTACCAGCCGGTGCCAAGGAAACCCAATTTTGGGGTGAAGTGAGTTGCCTCTCCCTTTTTGGCTCTTTCTGTTTTCTCCTGTTATACTGTCTATCACATGGCAGCTAGTCAAATTTATGGGTCATATTCCAACCAATTATGTTTGTGTATATCCAGGTTGGCTGTGAGGTTTGATGGGATCTAAAGTGACTAAAAATATATGTACCTAAAAGCTTTCTTGGTATCTCAAAACTTTTGGTTTTTAACTGAACCTGTTCTGTATAAATCCTACTCCTATTCTGCTGCAACGCTAAACGGATTTTAAGAAGTTTTCAAATGAGATTAACCTATTTCTTCTCTAAAGTTAATTCTTAACACTTTTTGCCCTCAACTGCACTTCACAGGCTCTGTACTGCCCTAAAGAAGTGCTAATTATTTTTAGGGTACAGATAGTTAAATATAGTAGTATAATAGTTAAATTTTGCCACTGCCAGTGAAGATTCTGGGACCTGTACATAGAGGAAAGTTTGCCTGGGAAGCTCAGCTTTGCACAATTAATCCCATAGTCATAAGAGTGAAGTTTACATATCAAGTTCTTGGCTTCATTCAGTGCTCAATGAGGTTTGCCCTGGAGCCTTGGTCATTAACAGCACTGAGTCATTTTGTTTTATGTCTGACTTGATTTAATGCCCTTCATTCAGTAGTTAACTGGGATTAATCTTCAGCTTGTTTGAAACATGCATACTTCAGCCTACTATTTGTGAACAGGCTTGTCAAAGCACAGTAAACTCACCTGGCCGTGATTTTTCTTCTGCCTCGCCATAGTAACCTTCCTGAGGTGTGTTTATTTTAGAAACTGACAGGGAGGCAGTGTCACTGTGGACCTGCTGCCATTAAATCTCATTGTAAAATCACTCAGAACTACCGTTGTCTGTCTCTCTCAGAACTGCAGCTCGTCCACATGAACTTCTGAACTTCGCTCAGCTGCCAAAGTCCTGGGACTGGAGGAACGTAAACAGCGTCAACTACGCCAGTACAACTCGTAACCAGCACATCCCTCAGTACTGCGGCTCCTGCTGGGCTCATGGCAGCACCAGTGCAATGGCAGGTTAGGTTGGTGGTATTTATTGGCACAGCAAATGGTTTAGTTTTAATGAACTTGAACATTGCATTTAACAACTCTACAGCCACATGCATCCGAAAGACCTGTTGCTCTGGATAATCCATAGAACATGCTGTCAACACTTTTCATATTTTACAAAGTAGTACTACATAAGACTGCTCACATGACTTCTCTGGATTATCCAGTGTTTGTTCCTGGAAAAGATGCCTCCTTTTGAATCTAAAGGCAACTTTTAAGCAGCACAGATGAATTCCGTTCAGATAGAAACCTTTAAACCAAAATAAGTGTTTAGGTTGAAGGAATAGTTAGACATTTGGAGATATTTGCTTTTTGCCAGCAGTTGGCTGTGAATTATACCATGTGTGCTAAATATTAAGCTAGCGTTGGCAAGCTATTAGCTTAGCATACAGATGAGCTTAAAAGGTAAAACCTACAGTACCTCTAAAAACCTACAAATCTCATTTGTTTTAATTCATACTAAAACATCTTCTTATAAAAACCTTTGACTGGGCCATGCTAACTATCCCCCCCGCTTCTTGTCTTTATGCTAAGCTATTCTGATGGTTCTAGCTTCCTATATTGCATACTGACAAGCAAGTGTTATCAACTCTTGGCAAAAAATAACTATTTACCAAATGTTGCATTATTCCTAGGTCTACAAATTGAGTGCAATTTGGCAAACCAAACATTTTAATTGATTTGTGGCTTATTTTGTACAAAACTGTACACGGGTATGGGCATGTAAATATTGCTAAAGCTACTTGGCTCTCCACATGTTAAGACCTGACCTTGCTGTAGTTTTATGTACAGTGACCCATAGTTCTGCTGCACCATCTCTATCATGTGATGACTTGAATCTGAATTTGGAGTGCGTCCATTTGGACATAGCATTGCTTGGGGGGGAAATCTGACTTGCCATTCTCAAGAATGGTATGCACATTAAATCTTGTGACAATAACAGATGGGAACCTCAGTGATACCAAATCACTTGAGCTGAGCTTTTCCAAAACAAATATTGCATTTGTGGGGAATTTTCTTCTCTGCCTTGTGTAGATCGTATCAACATCAAGAGGAAAGGAGTGTGGCCATCTGCTTATCTTTCCGTCCAACACGTGGTTGACTGCGCTGAGTCTGGCACCTGTCACGGAGGGGACCATGGAGGGGTGTGGCAGTATGCCCACGAACATGGCATTCCTGATGAGACCTGTAACAACTACCAGGCAATTGACCAGAGTAAGAACTCTGCAGTAGTGTGCACTCAATTTTCATTCACAAGCCCTTAAACTGAAATGTGTTTTTGTTTTTTTGTTTTTTTCTCAGCATGTAAGCCATTCAATGCATGTGGGACTTGCACAACTTTCGGGATGTGCAACACTGTGCAGAACTACACTTTATGGAAAGTAGGTGACTTTGGCGCCATTAGTGGACGGGATAATATGAAGGCAGAAATCTACGCTGGAGGGCCTATCAGGTTTCCAAAGTTGAACTTTTTTTTTTAATGGTTTTGCAGGGAGTTGTATGTTTTCAAATTTTCCCTACATTATGGAGTTTGAGGATGGCTAATCACTTCAAATTTTCAACCAACAATGGCCATAAATGCAAAATCACTTGTCTGCTCTCTAATCTCATAAATTGAATCCCTCCTCCCTCAGCTGTGGAATCATGGCCACAGAGAAACTTGATGCATACACCGGGGGTCTGTACTCAGAGTATGTTGAGACTACTGCTATCAACCACATTGTGTCAGTAGCAGGCTGGGTAGTAGAAAATGGCACTGAATACTGGATTGTGCGTAACTCCTGGGGAGAGCCATGGGTGAGTCATCACATGGCAACTTAATAGCCTCAGTTCTTGCATGGTTCAGTAGCTTTTAAACTTGGCATTTAAAAATTGGATTTTCAAATGAAATGCAGTGGGTGCACTTGATTTATGATCCAAGTGACCTTGAGATTTTTCTCCCTCTAGGGTGAGAAAGGCTGGCTCAGGATTGTGACCAGCGCCTACAAAGGAGGAAGTGGAAGCAAGTACAATCTTGCTTTGGAGGAAGACTGCATGTACGGAGATGTGATCATACCCTCAACCTACCTATAAGAGTCAAGAACCGCATATAATTACACTGAACAGACTATGCATAAATCTGATTCTAAATTTCTGATCCATGGTATCAGAATTATAACCTTGTATTGTGTTAATTTGACTTTTTTTATATGTAGTCTTGGCCTCATGAACTAAGATGGCAGCACTGACTCAGCTCAAAGCCTTGTCATGCTTTTGACTTGGGGCCAAATTTGCACCAAATCAGTTAATTTAACTGGAATTGTCATGGTCAGTAATTGCTCTAGCCAGTGAAATAAAATTACTTGTGCAGCGTTCAACTTTCGCCAGTGAATTTGTGCCATTTGACTCTGAAGGGCAGTAGACTCTGAAAGGGAGGCAATTATCAAGTAGCTTTTTGATATCACTCTCTGGTAGAATAAAGGTGGAATGCAGAAACTTTTGGTACTCAAGTTTTCATGGTGAGCAGGCCTCTTTTTGAAAGTAGTTCAGTAAAACAACTATTAGCAAAGGTTTAGCCTTTTTTTTTTTTTTTTTCTAACTGCCTCCATCATGCAGCCTTTTTTATAACATTCTGGCCAAAAGCTCCATTGCTACAGTAGCATGTTGTGTAGAGCGCTCATACAGAGTAGTATTGCACTTTTATAAAGTTGAGGGACTCCCAAGAAACTGATAACATTCTAAATCAAAGCAGCTGACTTATCCTGACTTTAATTCCAAGTATCAGTCAAGATTTCTACAATCAACTTGATAACATCAGCCATTAAACACACACCCAAACCCCACAGTCAGTTTTTAGGGAGGTTTTCTAAAAAAAAACAAAAAACGTAAGCCCAGCTGGGATAGCCCTGATATTATCAGAGCTATTCAAACTTCTTTGAACTTTAGAAAACTTCCTTCAGAACCACTCGACATGCAGCTGCTTTCACACGCTGAGTAGGACTCATGATGAAATGAATGACATACATGTGTAAAATTGTGTGCCACTTCAAAAAAGATGACCCTAGAGGGGGGGAAAAAATCAGTTTTAACAGACTGAGATGGAACTAAAGCAGGACACCAAACTGTTTGTAGCAAATGGGATGTCATTTGAGTTTTGGGGGTGATGGACTCCATTCTGGGGTGAATTATTTCTTAAGGTGCACCTGACACCATGTGCCCCACAAACCTGCATTCTTAAGTTACTGTCCTCTGCACACTGAAAGGCACTCAGCTTCGTGTGTGTTCGTTCGTTCTGTAGAAGCAAATCATGTAGCTGAATTTGCTTCTGCCTAAATGTGCGCAGACTGATACAAGGCCAGGTTGTAAGGAGCGTAAATACAAAACTGTCAAGGCTTTAGAGCACTACACTGCCAACGTTTGTTTCCTGAGACTGTTCTGAATGACATACAACAACCTTTCTGGTATTACCTTGAGACTTGAGGTCACAGGATGACTAAACAGCCTGTCGCTTTCGAAAGCTGAATAACATTTGTTTGTTTTACATCTCTGAGCTTGATAAACAGACCCACCTCCCTTATTGACTGACATGCTTTATTAGTTTCATTTCTGTCATGCTTCTAGAGTAACATTCAGTTTAATCACCAGTTATCTACAGTGGCACACACAACAACACAATGCCATCCTCTGAGTTTATGTGCAATTACAAAGAGCCCATTTTCTTGCTGTTCAGCTGGGGAACAAAAGAAAACTGAGCACTTAGATATTTGGTTCAGGGGACGCAACAATAATAAAAATGCATAAACACAAGCTGCTGTGCTTTGCTGCTGATATGGAAATGCTTCCCATTAACTGCAGTTTCCATTCAGCATCTCTAGGGAGAACAAAGGATAATCAAACCTTATGCAGCGCTGTTAACTTCAAGCCTCCAAACCAAGGCGAACCTTAAGCCTATAAAGCTGTGGCGTGTCCGAGTGGAGGCCCACTGTGAAAACAAATATTGAACATAATTTGGTTGCTCAATATTATGCGATCAAGCCCCCACCCTCGAGCAATCTTTCATGTGAAATCAAATTTGCGCTCTGATTAAATTTCCTGCATGTTTTCTCATTTGCATAATCACAAACAGAGCTCTAATGGCTGTGAATGAAAACACATGGTAATCTTTGGGTCTGGGGCTCAAAAAGAAAGGGTAGTCTTTCTAGTGTGACAAAAAATGGCATGAAAAATGCAGGTTGCAAATGCACATGAGCCATTTTCATACTGAGTGATTCAGCATTCATCTTCATTACAGCAATCGATATGGCAAAATGGATTTTTGAGCAATTCCTGCAAACCCATTATGTATTGTTTCAGTGATCAATATGTCGCTCTGTAAACATGGAGATAGAGGGGGTGGTTGTTGTATGAAAAGAGTATTACTGAGGCCTTTTGGTGGTGCCGAGGCCTGGATTATCAGCTTAAATAGAGTTGGAGGGAATATCCACTTCTAAAGTATCTTTGAGCAAGGCATTGTAATGATTTATCCATGGCAGCTGCCTCTAGCAGCAGTGTAGGAATATGCAGAAAGCTTCCCTGTGTGTGTGCTTTGTGTAATCCTTCCCAATGCATTCGGCTCTCCAAGGCCACTGCTGAAACTTGCCTCATGAAATAAGCAACAGAGAACAAAGGATAACCAGACAGCCATAGAAAACATTCTGGTATTTCACAGAAAAATGAGTTCTCCAATTTAGCCTAAGAGGTTACAGACACCATATCTGATGTCAATGATTCAAAAATTGCCCAAATGATACATTTGAATTATTTCTAGCGGTATGAGCAGATGCAATAAGGGTGAAAAAAAGATCAGATTTCTTCATGCATTCCACAATAACATCAATCATTCATTTATCGTGTCAAATATGAATTGAGCAGACTTTTCACCCCAAATCTTGTTCTGTTCTGCCAGAATACAAGGCCTGGATCACAGCACAGAATGTGTTGATGATTCTAATCATAATGTATGAAGCAGATTAGCTCTACGAGATGGTATAAATCACACATTATCACACCCCTAACTTCAGCAAAAGGCAGCAAATCTGAGCCGATTTGCATTGCATAATACATCTAAAGCACAAACAGCAAAAAACATTTAGATGTAAGGCTCACATTGCTAATGAGCCCATGCAGGAAATATGATTTGGTCATTAAAAACAAAGTGTCTTCCTCAGCCAGCCACCACTTTTCCTGATGATCTGTGTTTTTTCCCTGTCAAGCAAAAAAAACAAAACACTTACACAACAATCACTTAGTCAGTGTGATTCCTAAATCGATTTACAGCCATAGCCACCCTGCTGATGTTATGCATCATTCCACTACTAATCTCACTTCCTTGTCCAATATACTCATGCAACCTCGAGGCGGCCGCAGAATTAGCTTTAGTTAATGGATGAGTATTAATCCCTCTTAGTCACAACAAAATTAAGAAATAATATGGCCATGAATATTTCAGTTACACTGCAGCAACACAGGAATCTGCTCGCACAATCTGCCCTGGCTTGCAAAAAAAGAATTGGCGATTACATACATTATTAATGCTTCATCATAAAATTCATATTTTGCACCAGCTGAATGGGTGCTCCGGAGTGAAAATCCAATGAGCAGTCAATACTATTTCAAACTAACTTGCTGAACACACAGAACAGAGAGAAATGGCCTCTAAAACATCGGAGCTCACTGAACTGTGCTTTTGTTCTTCTTTTATCACTCTGTCTCCTAAGGTAGTGCATTCTTATTAGATCCCTTAAAAATAGATGTGAACCTTCCAAGTCAGTGAGTTCCTGCAGCCTCCCCCTGGAAGTTTTAATTAGAACACCAGTCACTCGTGTTATCGTTGTTTCAAGAGGGCTGCTTCCACATTCCTGAGCTGCCCACTTCATCAGAGGCCTGCAATGAGTGGACTGTTTGGGACGACTGCCTCATATTCCCTCTGGTTTTCACCTCAAGAATCAGAATCTGGATCAGTTCTGTTACTGATGGAGGGCCAATGTGCTCAAATTAAATTGGCAGAATTACTGTAGACATATACTATGCATTTATAGACTCCTAACAGGTCCTTTATAATGAAAACAGATGCAGGAGGAGCAGATTATACATATTCCTCTACATGCAATGAGCTTTACAGATATGCGCATATAAGAAGAATAGAAATAGACAAGAAGAGTCCTAACACTTTTTGTATAAAGCGCTTTTGGGTGCTGAAAAACATCCTAGAGCAGCCGTACTCCAACTGAAAAAGATGAAATATTCGAGTCACCACCCACTACTTTTTGGGGATACAATGTGATAGTAAGTGTTTTAATCGACTATTTCATTCTTAATCTTATTTAATCTTAATCTTATTTTTGCCATTTTTTGCTCTGTTGTGCTTATTATGCTCAGATGGCAAATTGCATGTAAATTCCACAAAGAGTTGTAATCTGGAGCACATGAAACTTAATAAAACATAAGAAAAGGCATGCGAAACAAAACCAATTTATTGAGCTCATTTTAAAGAGCCGTTCACCCAAATTACAAATATTTCTGTCTCCAATCCAAAAAACAATGGAGGTGAGCTGAATTTCTCTTGTTGTTCAAAGCAACAAATACATTTGAAAAAACCATCAGCAAGCTCCAAGTTAAGTCCTATTACTCTAAACAGTTTTCTTGGGAACTACTTTCTACCAAAGAAATAGTCCCTATGAAAACTTCACAGTGTGTTCTGTGGACACTTGAACAACTAAATGCATAAATCACATATGCCATAATGTGTTTTTTTTGTTATGTTGCTTCACATTAGTTGTGCAGACTCCTCATTAGACCTACACCCAGATGTATATATGTTGTATATTATTCAGGTTATGAGTCCTAATTTCACTGACCCAATCTGTGCAGTTTGTTTGTGTGCTCTTCTCTCCAAATGACCAGTGTTGCCTCGGTGGAATCACAATATACTAATGACATCTGGCTAGTGGAACATCATGGGTGCCTTTCATCTTCCAGCCAGTGGCCATCATTACTGTAGGTTTTGTTTGGCACTCTCATTCATTCAGGGGAGGAGAGAAGGCAGGGAGGGGTGTTTTGGTTTAAATGAACTGACCTGCAATTGCACTATGCTGCCCCCTATTGAAAAACTGCTCTGCATGTTGTGTTTACATCATGACTGAGTGGACTGATGTGGTGTTTTGTCTGGATTTTATGACAGCATGCATGTGACAACTAAACATGAGTTTAATACCCACGGAGATGCCATAAAAGGTTTGTTTACTTCTATAAAGATTACAATTCTGGAAGTAAACAAGTAAACTGAATAGGTGATACCGTTTCTGCAGATATTATTTTTTACATACAACTCAAACTTTTCAATTGTAAATGCAGATAATAGACCTGCATTTTCAATGTGTATTTCTCAGAGCACCTACATACCTACCTGTGTGTAGGGAAATGCCATTCCCCTTTATTAACCCATTTCAGCTACTAGACTGTGCTGGTATGAAGAAAAAATACTTTATTGTGAAAAAAATGTGAGAAAACTGTTTTATAATTAACTACACATCATAATTTAAATTGGTTACTTGCATTGAAAACCATGTGCAGATTAGTATTTCTAGTAAATGGAGCCGTAAACCTCTGCAGCATGAGGACACAAGGAAACATGAGGGTTTGGTTAACAGGTTTGTCTCCTATTGATTCAATTTTAACATAATAGGATGCATCAGCACAGATTATTTCTCCCAGGACAGTGATATGATGGCTGCTGCCTGGAACAAAGGGCCTCTGCTCCTGGCACACAAGGGGTTAAAGTGTGTGAACGCCCGAGTTGGCGTTGATGGTATTCACGCGCAATGATTAACGATATTGATTTACGAAACATGCGGAATTGTAATGTTTTATTACCGAGGGGGAACAAAGAGCCAAGCTATCCTCCTCTAATTGATTGGTAGTCGCGCTGAAATAATGTCATTAACTACAGTAAGGCTTTGTGCGCGAAATTATTTCTCTGCGCACTTGCCCAAATCATTAACTATTAACTACTTTTTTCGTGAAAATGCTCGAACCCCTAAACGCCAGAACGATGATTGATTTCGACAAAGCGCCTGTCCGCGAGAAAACAAGTCTGTCTTAATGTGGCTTTGAAGAAAGGGAGCCTGCTTTCAACCTGATCAGAAACTTGGTTTTGAAGGGAGAGCGCCCCGCCCTCCTGGTCCTTATAACCAGAAAGCCTGTTTGCAGGACGCTCAAACATAACAGGAACACTGGAGACCACATCGCTGTGCATGAACCATTCCTGGAGACGAACTCTGGCTACAAAGACTTTACGGATTACACTGGTTGTTTCGCCTTTTGACCGCAAGCAAACGACCAGAAGTGGCCATGGATTTTCTCAATCACAACTATTTGAATGCGCGCAGCCCATATGACTATACTTTTAATTTCTGGAACGACTATCTCGGGCTGACGACGTTGGTTACGAAGAATAATAAGCTCAGCATGCCCCAGAACCCCAACTCCATCACCGAGTCCCTGAAAGCGACTCTGGGCTTGGACGATTCCCCGGCGTGTCCGTGCGTAATCGCGGGCGGCGTTGGAGAGAGCGGGCACATGGACTGCTGCTGCCCGTCCGGAAGCCCCCCGCCGGCCTCCATCCTGGACTTGAAGGAGCGTTTCTCTATACTGAGCCCCTTCCAGAACCAGCTCGGCGTCCAGCCGGAGCGAGAGGTGGGCTTCGGTGGGAGCTTCGCGGGGTTCGATCTGTTCGGCATGGAGAGGAAGATGCGCAAACCCGCTTCCAGGAGCAAGCAGGAGCCCAAAATCTGCGTCTTCTGCCGAAATAACGGAGCGCCTGAGGAGGTGTACGGCTCTCACGTCCTGAAGACTCCGGACGGCAGGGTTGTGTGCCCGATTCTGAGGGCTTATACCTGTCCCCTTTGCAGTGCCAACGGGGACAATGCTCATACGATAAAATACTGTCCACTGTCAAAAGACCAGCCATCCCAGCGACCATTAAAGGGAGGGAGGGCTGTGGGTGGTAAGAGGATGAAAATATTCTAAACAGACCTGACTATAAAGTAAATTGAATTGCACTGAACAATTTCCAGATGACTGTTTTGATTTCGTCTCTAGCCTTTATCCCAGTTTCATAAACATATTGATTTTATCTTTTTTTCCTCTAAGATCTCTTATATTTTTATAGTTCCTTTATCCACATAGAATAATTTTATGCTTTATACATTGGATTTATTTTTCTTGCTAGTTTGTAGTCATTTGAGCGTGTGCATATAAATACATGTATCAATAATCACAAAGTGTGAATACATTTTAAGAAAAGTATTTTGGTCATGTAGGGAAACACACTGACATTGGCAAAGGGGATGAATGTCATATTTCTACCAAGTATTTTTGTACGGTGAGCTAAGCTCGCTACGATTTTCTTTCTCGTCTTAGAAAACCAAAGTTATGTTTGCCATTAAAGAAGCTCAAGAATGTGTCATTAATGAGTACTTGTGTGCGTCTGACTGGAGGAGGAACTCTTTGATCCCATCTGCCTGCCTAAAAAACTCCACAACATATTTTCCAACTTGCTCCAAAAGTTGACATTCAATCTGCGAGGCAGGAAGAAAAAAAAAAAAGACAAGACAATGTGGCCTCTGTTTAGAGCTCATATTCTCCGGGGAACATTATAATCAATTGTTGCCAAGCCAAACTTCTTTTCCAATCTTATGTGATGAGAACGTTATCTGACTTTACAAGCAGTCAGAAATGAGAGATACTAGCCTACATTTTTTTTTAATGTTTACATTCCCAAATAAGGGCGACACACTGGATTTCTTTTCTCTGTCAGGTCTCTCTTTCTCTCTATGGTGTTTTTTGTTTTGGTTTTGTCCTGACAGTGTATTCACCAGAGAGTCTCATGGGCAGGTCTGCTCTGCGCGGAGTGAGTCCCATTTACCTTTCACTCCGAGTGTGGGGTGAAAAAGAGCAAATGAATGTTAGTAAACAACGACATGTTATCCCATTATTCCTTTTCTGAAGAATCCAAAAAAAAAGATGCAAAAATGTTGTGAATGTATGATTGAAAGTGTCACTTGCAGGACTGCACATTTCTGACAGTTTTGTTTACCAAAGGAAATACAATTGCATTGAAGAAAGAAGAGAGATTTGCTGTATTGTATATAAAGTGATGTTTATTCAGTATTTTAACATTACAAGTGACTTCAGAGGGCGCTACCTCAACAGGATTTTGTACTTACATGTAAAATGTCAACAGCAGTTTATTGATATAGTGCTGCCATTTATAATAAGGGTTTTGATAGTATTTTTGATCTTTGTATAACATAATTGTATTTTCATTTTGTTGCATTTAACATTATGGAAGTGAATTTCCAAGAAGCTATAAGCATTGCTCACCAGAAGGTGATTGTCTGTAAATAATGATTATACCCATACTTTTTAAAGTTTAGTTGTTCAATGTTACATTCTTGAGAGTGTGCAAGAGAGTGGATATTGAAAAAGGCTGACAAAATTTGCCACTTTTAACAGAGGTTTTTTGATTAAATGAATAATAGAAAAAGAAACACTGTTGAACTTTGTTATTTATATTTTACCACAATTTCCTGTATGCTGCTGTGCAGAATAACAACATATGAATCCACTAGAGAAATAAAAACTTATCAAATATTTCAATCTATGTGGTCAAGTTCTTTAGTTGGTTTACTCAACATCTGACGGAGTGGGTATATAAACCCTTTTTAAACAGAAAAGTTGTGTAAGAGTCTAAAAGTACCGTTTTAGTAGCTGATTTAGTGATTTGCACATGGACTGATTAAATCAAGCAGCAAAGTCAACTAAAAACACATTCACAGGAATGGCCCTGCTTACCCTAATTGGCTTGCTAACTGACTACCTCACTGACTAACTAACACGCAGACTGTATGTGGATCATGTCAGTCTTGAGCCCTCATGAATACAACATCACATTTAACAGAGACAAAGTTCCCTCTAACCTTCGCTTTTGGACAAACTCAAACTGATCTCGTATCTTAAAGATTTGCCTCCAAAGGACAAACACAGTGCCACAGTTGTTTGCGGTTGTTTAGGGAGGTCTGCCCACACAAGAATGTCTTGGCTTATGCCTCGCCATTCAAACGGATCATGTTTGCACTGAAGTGGATTGAATAGCTGGCCCTCCCGGCCTTCTCCGCCTGCCATCTGTGGAATGGCTGCTGCAGACATATTAAGGGGCTCAAAACAGGCAGGAAGCTTTGCTGCTGCTTCTTGTTTTTTGGAAAAAGTCAGAACTGTACACAGTTGTGCAGCTGTGAATGACTTACTGCAGCAGCTTGGTTTCTTACAAATGTCCCAGCATTGAGGGAACAATAAATAGAGTAAAACCATGATGAGTTCATGAATGACTTTACTGTCTGCTGCCCGACTCACCAGCAAAACAACCCCAGACATCCATAATTGCTGCTGATGCTGAGCATACAGTACAAAAACCCATCAAGTAGACTGTACATACATTAGCCTGAGGCATCCGGCTGGTGTCATCCACACCTTTGCTGTCCCTCCCTCCCTCCCTCCTCTGTCTTCATGCATCTCTCCAGCTGAGGCTGCGTCATTAAAAATGGATGACTACTAAGTGCAACAGGGATTTATCTCTGTGAGAACAGTGGTGAAAAAGCCTGGCGGGCTAGCATTTCATGCAAACACAGCCAGCTAACAGGTCTTATTCCCTCTACGCCGCAGCCTCCATTAGCCACTCTGCAGACAGGGCCCATATAATCTATTTAGTTGCACCATTTATAAGATATGTATCTTTCATGATCATATAATATGTCTTAGCTGGCTGCTTTTTATGCAATATACAATTTGTGTGCACAACAAATCTCTCTGCAGAGCTTGACGGGCAGAGCAATGTGAGGCAGGTTTGTTTCAAGACAAGATACGAGGCAGCAAAGTTCTGCCATGAACTGTTCGTTCTTTAGCGAAAATGGGGGATGAGTGAGGAAAATATTTTAATTAAAGGGCAGCATTATCGGTCAGGTGTTGACTCGGAGTAGTTCTCACCAAGAATGAGGCAACAGGATCCCCTCTGGTTGGTGATTAAGATTTAGCTAATGCTCTACAGCATCAGTTAGTCTTTGCTGTTAATGTGATTTAGAGGATTCATTAATTCTCACTGCTCAACATCATGGTGGCTGCATAAAATGTTTCCTGTTGAAAGTGCTGTAGTTACTGTACAGCAGATCAATGGTCTCCAACCTTTTTGTACCACTGTAGCCCAATCAGATGGGCTGAGGTACTCCTTCATCGTGCCCCTTTGATAGATGGGAGATCTTCATGTTTTTGCTCGATAATATTTCACTGCAGAGGAATCACAGCGGCTGTGGCTGATCCATGGCTGCACCTGTGAATCCATTCAAGATGAAGTTATCCTGGAATTGTCTACGTTTAGGCTTGGTCTAGTTTTTTCCTTTTTTTTCCAGCAAATTCGGTCAAGTTTGCATTTGTACTATCATCTGCTAATCATGTTGGAGTAGAAGAATTTGGATGTTTCAACCACTTATCGATTACTTTTAGCTTTTTTTTGTTATATATTTTTTTGATAGCATAGTTGGTAGGTTTATGTGACAATCAACACACTATCAGTATCACGGTAAAGTGATTATTTTCCTCTTAAACACAAATATTTGGATATATATTATCGAATCATAATTTCTATTTTTTCAACATAGCTGGGCCACCCCATAATCTTTCTACGTATACCTCCTGCTACTGTAATTGCAGAAGTGGCCTTGGTTGGGAATCACTGCAGTAGATTACAAGATGACTGAAGATGATGGCTGTGGGTTTTTTTTCTTGACCTTTAATTGACCTCAGGTGTCAAACTTTAGATTGAAGGGTCATTTCTCATACTATGAAATGTCGCAGTAATCTATGTGTTTGCTGTATGCTTTCTTATGATACACTACATTGCCATCCTAAAATTGCTAAATCAAACAATGGGCCATTTCAAAAGCATCCCTCCTCTTCATCGACCCATATGATAATGTTGAAGGAAAATATGGAGATATGGACAATTCATTTATTGGTTCCATCAGTTCCCGGAAAACACTTACATTAATGATGTAGAGCCCTCTTCATTGTTGGCTGTACAGTATACTGCCAGGTTGGCTGCAGAAATATATGTTTTAAAATATTCTTTAATTAGTTGCTTTCTAATGAAGCCAACTGAAAAACTGCATCAAAATTCAATAGTTCACATACCGTCCCTCTTAACCTCTGTATGTGGTGTAATAGAGCTGAAACATTCAAACCTAATCTGTGTGCTTCTCCAGGCAGGACAAAGCAAATACTGAAATGGCTCTACTAAATGACCTAATGGCCCATTTGCATAGCATCCTTCTCTTTCATTGACCCACATGAGAACAGTGTGGAAGGCTGATAATAAGTTACGGATCGGCAGAATTCATTTATGGGTCCCATCATTTTCCAGAATACACTTGTAATGAGGAGACTCCTGTCGCCTAGCAACTCCTGGAGTAAAAATTGGACAGCAGCTGAGCATGAAAGTCATTCCATAGAGCGAGTTAGAGAGGATACCATCTTTAGCCTTCACATTAGATGGTTTATTGGTGATTTGGTGTAGGTTTGATTTTAAAATTGGAAGAAAGACCCTTAAAAAGGTTTTGGCACAGATGCATTTTCAACACATTACCGCCCCCTGTGGGGGTAAAGGGTATTACAAAAACATTACTACCTGCTTTGTGACACTTCCTATATTTAGTGTTATTCAAAGCCACTGATGTGGAAGGAATCATAATGACGAGAATGGTGTTATTGAACTCTCTGTCAACATCTCTGCGCTGACCATTCGCCGGGCTCTGCGATAACAACTCTGTCCCTGTGAGGGCAGATTACAGCTTTGATGCAGTAATTGAAATTTCACAAAGGATTTATTTGAAACCAAAACTCGTTGGTGTTTAAGTGAGGCAGACAGGTTATTAAGTTTCTTTCACAGCATGATCAGCTTATTTCTCAGTGGCTGTTTCACTGCTGCAGATGTACTGTCAGTTGAAATAATCCTCCAGGTCACTGGTGCGTATCCATAGAAGATCTGCACAGCACAAGCAACATCAAATAATCTTAACATTTATTCAGTGAGTATACCCTTTTGAGTTTATATTCTTTAAAAGTGGTTCTGCGTTTGAAACAAACACTCATCTGTCTGGCTTCAGTCACAGCCTGGCTCTGGGCATTCTCAGCTTATCCACTATTATTGGCATATTCTTAGACAGTCCACAGAAATAAAACAAGACAGCAGGGGACATGTTTTCTGTTCATATCTGTGCCTCTTGGTATTTATAAATAGTTTCAGGAATTCAATTTCCTCCAGACGTCGTCTTCCAAACAATGGCATCTTATGTGGATAACAGCTTTCTGCAGGCTGTGATGATGAATCAGGCTGAAAGGACGGAACAGGGAAGATGATATTATTTATTATATTTACTTATAGGATCCTTAATTAAAAGGTGCTCTTTGTTGTCACTCATTCACCACATTGCAGCGTCCTAAACTGCAACAGGGTATCAGTGTTTCTGTGCAACTGTTGCCATTCATCTTGTTCCAGTGTTATGTGTGGCTACATCCTGCGAAGCCCTCTATCAGCAGAGATAATCAAGCTAACATAACAGGAGATA